>MU686247.1:36540-69810 GCA_026770625.1 Nicotiana glauca | reverse complement strand
GGGAGGGGGAGGGGTGAGGAGAGTTGCATAAAAAATATTTTCCTAAAAAAAACTATTCTCTACTCTCTAACCAAGCAATAGAAAATATTTTCCGGAAAATATTTTCCACTTACCAACCAAACAAGAAAAAATAAGTGATAAAACCACTCATTTTTCATGAAAATATTTTCTAGGAAAATATTTTCCATGGAAAATATTTTCCTTCATACCAAACACACCCATAAAGGGGAAAGGGAATGGCAATTGAAAGAGTTTAGGACTCAGGGAGTCCAGTCCATATACATGAATAACAATGTCAAGTGTTGTCATGTTTTCTGAACCATAACTCGATATACAAAAGGAATTGGAGATAGAGATTCATGTAGGAGCATAGCAAAGAGACAAACCAACTTGCAAAAATTTACATTATGGAAGCAGTAAGCCAAACAAAGAATGGGCTGAAGAATAAACACATAAGGGAGTGGCAAAAATTAAACAAAGGTAACATACCAGTTGCAGAAGAAGTAAGCAAAGAAAAGCATGATATTTTCAAGCCAAGCCACAATCGAAAGAACCTTTATGCTTGTGAGCTCAGAGAACTTGAATGCTTAAAAAATTCTAAGTGTATTTGAGAGTAAGAAGTAATGACTGTTTGTGTGTTCGAACCCCTTTTTGAAAGAGAAGAAGTACATGTATTTATAGTTTTTGAAAACGAGTAAAAAGTGAGGTAATAGGCCACAGACATGGAAACAATCACTAATCAAATTCAATTACACAAGTAATTGCCCTTAATTAAGGGATCACTTGTTAACGAGAAGTGATAGGTCAAAAAAAAAATAAGGAGAGAAATCAATTTAAGAGGCAGACTGATTATTGCCATAAAAGGAGTAGTAAAACGATACAGCAAGTGATTAAGTCCAAATACAGGAACATACTTATTTTGAGAAAGGATTCAGTAAGGCAAAATAAGGAAATAAATCAATTAATCCTTAACAGGCGAATCAAATCAGAATTTCACAAAGGGAATGTTCGAAAATCAGTCACAAGTTTGAAGACCAATCAAAGAGAGAAACTCAGTATATAAATAAGGTGTACAAACACTTTACATGCGAGGCCAAACTATGGCAAAAGGAAACAGTGTACAGTAATAACATAAAGCTAGTAGACATCAAGCATTATTAGCTTGATAGTCACATAAGTCAAGTTTCAGTGACTTAGTAATAGAGAAAAAGATCAGAAGCATGAAAACGTCAAGTGAAAACCTTTCTGAAAACATAGTCAAGTTTGACAAATAGCAAGAACTCAGAGTCAAAGGAATCACATAAAGAAAAGGGATGATGAAACAAAGGAATTTCAAATCAAGTCGAGCAATTTCAAACAGATGTAATGCACTAGCAATTTCAGGAACTCGCATAAACCCCAAAAAAATTAGGGTTTTCAACACTAAAAGATGATAAACAAATGAAACGAACAACAAATAGTCTCAAATTCTCAAACAAATCCCAAAAACTAAGGTTTTCAAAACCTAGAGATAATAAGCAAATGAATTGAACAAAATATTAGCAAACAGACTCAGAAACCCTAATTTGGAATTAAAGGATTTTTGAAAAGGAAATTTGGGGAAAACACTTGAAATGCCAAATATAGCACAGATCTAGCACAGATCTAAACAAATAAACGAAAAAGAACCTCGAATAAGCTAGGGTTTCTGATAATCCTAGAAACGAGAAAGGCTTGGATGAAACAAGATCAAATTCAGAGTCGATAAGGTCGGAATTAGGCTCAGGAGGCTCAGACACACCGGAGCAAGGCCGGAGATGGCTGGAAACCTCGAATTGACGAAGGTCTAAGTAAAGACCCTCGAAGTTTGGCCTCGAACCTTCAGGTATCAAGCACGTGAGAGCAGTAGGAGGTGAGTATAGGTCGTCCATGGCTGAGCGGACATGAATTTCGGTGAGTTTGGGATTGAAAGCGGCAGAGAGCTATTAGGGTTTCGAGAACGTTTGAGAGAAAAGGGAGTTAGAGGCGGCGTCTCTGAAAGAATGGGGTAGGGTTACGGGTTGTTTGAAATTAAAAAGGAAAGGGGGAACGGTGGCCGTTGATCTAAATGATGAACAACCAGGATTAAAAGGGTTATGGTTTGGGTCGGGTAAATGGGTTTAAATTGGGGTGCCAATTTGGGCTGAAATTGAAATGAAATTGAGGCTAGATTTTAAATAGCCAATTTTTCCCTTTTATTTTATAAAAAATGGTAATAATGATTTTAAAAGCAAATTAAAAATACTGAGTAAACAAATATTACATAAATATTAACTTAAAAATACTGGAACTAATTATATTGTTATAAAATGCTATTAATCACAAAATAGGCTACAATTGCAATTTTATGTAATTTAGCTTTAAAAATACCAAATAAATTTGTAAAAATATGCAAAAATTACCTTAATTATATTTTGGTGTAAGTGTGAGAATAAAATAATTTATTCACAAAAATGAAAATTTTGGGAATAATTATTGGATTTTGTTGTATTAAAATAGGCAATAAATTGGTTTAAAAATCATTAAAAATGCCAAAACTCTTGGGTGTGCTTATATATGCACATATATGCTATTTTGGAAGTATTTTGGGTATAAAATTACCTAGGGAAAAATTGGGTATCAACAGCTGCCCCTCTTCACCCGGGAAGGATGAAAGAGTTGTCGGGTAAAGATATGATGACCAATTTTGACCGGAAGCGGCAATTTGAAAAGGATTTGATCGAGATCTAATTTCTGAGCTGCCTACATATCCCTGGTTTTACAGGAATCTGGCCATATGTAGTTTAGGAACCATTGATGGAATGTGTCGATGGAGATTTGAAAGAGACCAACACGATGTTTAGGTGGCAAGAGGTATTTGACGTCTGATAGACTGCTGGAACCGGAGCAGGATTGCTCCTGCTGAGTCGGCCATTGCTAGCTGGTGTACCTGCAAGTGAGCAATACAGGCGTATATCGTGCATAAACTTAAACGTGATGCAAGTTCCTTTTGGACCATGAATGTTGCCTTCAGACGGTTAGGATGATGTCCTCAGACCATGACGTCCTGGATAATGAAGCACAAAATAAAGGATTCGCAGGCTATGAAATGATGTTCTCGGGATATGATAATGGTGCCTCCGAACCATGATGCCTTTGAATAATGATGTGCAGGATATAAAGTGGGGTCCTCGGGCCATGGCATGGTGTTCTCGGGCTATGAAGATGATGCCTCCGACAATGCCTCCCTCGGACGGTTTGGCGGTATTTCAGCCCATAAAATGCAAGATTTGGCGGTATTTCAGCCGATGTGAAGGATAAATCTAAATGGCGCTATTTTAGCTAACGGGAATTTAAATAAAGCTGGCGATGTTTCAGCTGATGTAGAAAAATGTAAATGGCAATATTTCAGCCGATAGAAATTTAAATAAAGCGGTGATGTTTCAGCCGATGTAAAAAATGTAAATGGCGATATTTCAACCGACATAAATTTAAATAAAGCGGCGATGTTTCATCCATACAAGATTTAAATGAAGTTGGCGGTATTTCAGCCGATGCAAATAGAGGTGGCGATATTTCAGCCATGCAGATGGAGGTAGAGCTTAACCTCGAAAGGCAGAAAGTTAGCTTTATGCAATGCAAGAAAATGCAGGATGGAGACAGTGCTTAGTCTCAGAAGGCAGAAAGGTAGCCTTATGCAATACAAGAAAATGCAGGATGGAGATAGTGCTTAGTCTCAGAAGGCAGAAAGGTAGCCTTATGCAATGCAAGAAAATGCAGGATAGGATAATGCTTAGTCTCGGATGGCAGAAGAGTAAGAGCAGCCTTATTCAGGATGCAGATGGAGACAGTGCTTAGTCTCAAGAGGCAAAAGAGTAGCCTTATGCATAAATGCAGATGGAGACAGTGCTTAGTCTCGAAAGGTAGAAGAGTAGCCTTATGCAGGATGCAGATGGAGACAGTGCTTAGTATCGAAAGACAGAAGAGTAGCCTTATGCAGAAATGCAGATGGAGACAGTGCTTAGTATCAAAAGGAAGAACGGTATCCTTATGCAGGATGTAAGAATGCGAAAAGGACGAATAATAGTAAGATCTCTTAGCTGATAGCCGATTACGATATCGTGACTGCTGGGATGTTGTGTACAAAGAGCAATCGCGGATAAATGATGATTCTGAGAAGTTTCATTCTTGGGAAAGTATGAGTACATACATATACTTAGCGATATTGCAAGTCGAGTGCCTGCATCCAAAGAAAAATTGTGAGTTCTGTAAAGGGGAAAGGTTAGTTCGTTTTTCCCTGGCTTCTGGTGTTGTGTATCATTGGGGTAGCGTCGCTAAACAGCAGCTATTCGAATAATAGTTATGCATGATTTAGTAAATATAACATAAGTATACAATAGAAAATATCTTTCTTTAGATGAACCAACGACTGCGGCGCGGTTCAAGACATTGCAACCTCTCTCGCTCCGGAATTTTGAGGGTCCTCCTCAAAATTCTTCCCCAGTTTACTGGGCTGGCACTTCTGATGGCTACGCTGAACGGTTGAGAAATCAACTTCAGAATTTTGAGGGTCCTTCTCAAAATTCTGCCCCAGTTTACTGAGGTGGCATTCCTGGCGATGAATGGCTGAAAACTAACTTCGAAATTTTGAGGGTCCTCCTCAAAATTCTGCCCCTGTTCCGATAGCAGGGGAAATGAAATTTTTATTAAATTGTGACCGAACCCATAGGGCTACCTACGTATTCCCTCTTAAACGGGAATCGGGTCAGGCGTAGTTCAAATTACATCATGAAGGGAAGCATAAGTGGTTACACATAGTATCGTTTCACTGTATCTTAATTGATTGGCTTTGGCCAGACTTCTCCGTCCATCTCTGCAAGAATAAGGGCTCTTCCAGTTAGAACCCGCTTAACCATATACGGACCTTGTCTGTTGGGAGGAAATTTCCCCTTGGCTTCATTTTGATGTGGGAATATTTTATTCAACACCAGCTGCCCCGATGTAAACTTCCTTGGCTTAACTCTTTTTTTGAAGGCTCTGGACATTTTGTTCTGATACAACTGACCGTGGAAAAATGCATTCATCCTTTTCCCATCTATGAGGGCTAACTGCTCGTAGCGACCTTTTACCCATTCCGTGTCATCCAACTCTGCTTCTTGTATAATTCTCAAGGAGGGAATTTCTACCTCGGCGGGGATGACCGCCTCTGTACCATAAACCAGCATGTAAGGAGTTGTCCCAGTTAAGGTGCGGACTATGGTGCGGTATCCCAGTAAGGCGAATGATAATTTCTCATGCCATTGCTTGTGCCTTTCGATCATCTTCCTTAGTATCTTTTTGATATTCTTGTTGGCTGCCTCTATAGCTCCATTCATCTGAGGCCTGTAGGCTGTAGAGTTCTTGTGTTTGATCTTTAATGTCTCACACATTGCTTTCATCAAGTCGCTGTTGATATTGGAACCATTATTGGTGATGATTGATTACGGAATTTCGAATCGGCAAACAATACGGTCACGGACGAAATCTGCTACAACTTTCTTAGTCACTGCCCTGTATGACGCTGCTTCAACTCATTTGGTAAAATAATCAATTACCACCAGGATAAACCTGTGCCTGTTTGATGCGGCAGGCTTGATAGGTCTAATAACATCTATTCCCCAAGCGGTGAAGGGCCACGGTGAGCTTGTTGCAGTAAGCTCATTTGGAGGCACCTTTATAATGTCTGCATGTATCTGACAACGATGGCACTTGAGAACATACTGGATATAGTCTATTTCCATAGTCATCCAAAAATACTCTGCTTGGAGTATCTTCTTTGCTAAGACAAAACCATTCATGTGCGGCCCGTAGGTCCCTGCGTGCACTTCGTCCAATTGTCTGGATGCTTCTTTTGCTTCGACACACCTTACTAAACCCAAATCGGGAGTCCTCCTATACAAGATTCCCCCACTATGAAAGAAGTTGTTGGATAACCTCTGAAGTGTGCACTTCTGAGTGGCATTGGCAAGTTCTGGATATTCTCCTGTTGTCAAGTACTCCTTGATGTCATAGAACCACAGTTTTCTGTCTGCTTCTTCCTCAATGTGAGCATAATAAGTTGGCTGTTCATAAATCTTTACTGGGATGGGATCAATGAAATTCATGTCTGGATGCTGGATCATGGATAATAAAGTAGCTAATGCGTCAACAAACTCGTTTTGGACCTTGGGGACGTGCTGAAATTCTGTCTTTGTGAATCTTTTCCTTAACTCCTGTATGTGATGCAAGTAGGGGAGTATCTTAGAGTTCTTGGTTGCCTAGTCTTCTCGAACCTGATGTATGAGCAAGTCTGAATCCCCGATCACTAGCAACTCTTGAATGTTCATATCAATGGCCATCTTGAGCCCCAGGATGCAAGCTTCATATTCGGCCATATTATTTGTGCAAGGAAACCAGAGCTTGGCGGATACCGGGAAATGCTGGCCGGTTTCTGATACTAGGACTGCTCCTATGCCAAATCTTTTGAAATTTGCAGCTCCGTCGAAAAACTTTGACAGGTATTCCTTGATTCTTAAAAGCTTTCTGATAATCATCAGTCCATTTAGTAGCAGCGTCTTTCTTCAACATTTTAAAGATGGGTTCACAAATGACAGTGGACTGAGCTATGAATCGAATGATATAGTTGAGTCTCCCCAGGAAACTCATCACATCCTTCTTGTTCTTTGGTGGTGGCAATTATTGAATGGCTTTGACCTTTGATGGATCCAATTCTATTTCTCAACGACTCACGATAAAACCCGGTAATTTTCCAGTAGGAACCCCGAATGCACACTTGGCGGGATTCAGTTTCAGATTGTACCTCCTCAGTCTGTTGAAGAACTTTCTAAGATCTTCCATATGATCAGTAGCCTTCTTGGATTTGATGATGACGTCGTCCACATATACCTCGATCTCCTTGTGTATCATGTCGTGAAAGATAGTAGTCATGGCTCTCATATAGGTGGCACCAGCATTCTTCAACCCAAATGGCATCATTTTGTAACAATACATTCCCCGCGGTATGATGAAAGCCGTTTTCTCTACATCTTCCTCATCCATCCATATCTGATGATATCCGGCAAAATAATCAACAACGACTGCAACTCATGTTTGGCGCAGTTGACGATAAGAATGTGTATGCTCGGCAAGGGGAAGTCGTCTTTGGGACTGGCCCGGTTAAGATCCCAGTAGTCGACACAAACTCTAACTTTCCCATCCTTCTTTGGTACTGGCACGATGTTGGCTAACCATGTCAGATACTCTACTACCCTGAGAACCTTGGCTTTGACTTTCTTGGTAACCTCTTCTTTGATTTTCAAACTCATGTCGAGTTTGAATTTCCTGAGCTTCTGCTTTACCGGCGGACAGGTTGGATTTGTTGGCAGTTTGTGAGCTACAATGGATGTACTGAGACCAGTCATGTCATCATACGACCAGGTGAATATGTCCTCATATTCCTTTAAAAACTCCGTGTATTCTTCCTTTTTTAATGGTGACAGGTGAACACTGATGCGCGTTTCTTTGACATTTTCTATATCTCCCAAATTAACGAACTCAGTTTTGTCCAAGTTAGACTTACACCTATTCTCAAAATTCTCAACCTCTCTGATGACCTCTTCTAGTATGTCATCCTCTTTTGAGTCTATATCTGTTTGTTGCGTTGTTTCATTGCAAGTCACAATCATTGGTTCATCGTCAAAGTAAGTAATAGTAATGCTGTGTAAATAGAGTACATGATAGAGAAAATAATAAGAGCGAGATATATGATAAACTGAAATGCTTTGATTAAATTCATAATTGTTTGGAACATCAGAGCTTTTTTTTCAAAATTAAAGACAATGCGGAAAGAAAATTAGCTAGTAAAAAACAAGTAAAATGAGATGCATGGTGCTTTTGTTTAGCCTTGCTACCCCGAAGCTTTTCGGGTCCTGGTGGTTCTAATTGACCAATTGTTGAGGCGTTCTCCTCGGTTCACAACTTGTATGGAATGGCCTTCCTCCTCGAAAAGAACACAGCAGTCCATATCATTATCCTCCAGAAACAGATTCTTCATGGCTGCCAATGCTTCATCTTCCTCGGACCCATATATAGTATCTGTCAATTGGAAAGTCTGCTCCACGCGAGGTATCAGATGCTTCAGCGGATAGTAGGGGCCGCGCCATGGTGGCGACCAGTCCTAGAATTCTTCCCAAGTATAACTGTACCCTAACCCGAAAGTAGTGCCATGCTTCTTTATTTTGATAGTCTTAGTGATCCCCTGGAGGTTTTTTTCGAGTCCCTTTCCAGGTTCGTACCCACACCAATTCAGGATACTTTTAATCTTATTATCCCACCATTTATCCTTGTCTACAGCATTGACCCTTTCAATTTGGTGGTATGCTTCTCCGCCTATTCTCCTTCTGCCTCCAATCATTGGGATGGTCTGGCGACTATATATGGGATTGCTACTATCGCCATGAATAATCACCTCTTGGTGATTCCATTCAAACTTCACTGCCTGATGTAGGGTCGAAGCTATGGCTCCAGCGGCGTGGATCCATGGTCGTCCCAACAGCAAGTTGTAGGATACCGGGACATCTATCACTTGAAAGTCGACGTCGAACCATGTTGGTTCCATTTGCAAGCATAGGCTGATTTCTCCAATAGTAGACCTTTGAGTCCCATCGAAGGCTTTGACATTGATGGCCCCATCTTTGATCTCGTACAGGCTCTTTCCCAAGGTTTTGAGAGTTATCGGCGGACAAATATTGAGGCTGGATCCTCTGTCGATCAAGAGTCTAGTGATGAAATAATCCTCGCATTGCATGGTAATGTGCAGTGCCTTATTGTGGCTCAGTCCTTCCGACGGTAGCTCATCTTCGTGGAAGGTGATTTTGTGGCTCTCCAGTACTTGCCCTACCATATTTGCCATTTCGTCTCCAGTTATGTTGTTGGGCACATAAGCTTCGCTCAGTATCTTCATCAAGGCATTTTTGTGTGCGTCAGAGGTCTGTAGAAGAGCTAGGATGGAGATCTGTCCTGGTGTTTTGTTCAATTGCTCAACGACCGAGTACTCCTTAGCTTGTATTTTCCTCCAAAGATCATCGGGCCCAGTTTCAATAAGCCGTCTAGAGGCTTGCTTAATGGACTCAGCTAGGTGTTCTGGGGTGTAAACCCTACCTGTTCTGGTCATACCCTGCGCAACAATCGCTTCTCTTGTCTTGGTCTTCCCTTTCCTCCTAGCTTCGGCCGTGTAATCCCATGGTATGGCATTTGAGTGGAATGGTGTTATTTCAGACATTGCTACAGGAATAGGTACCCTTGGTGGTAACACAACAACTTCAAAAGGTGCAGGTGTTTTTCCAAACTCAACCTCAATTGGTCCGGGCGCCTTTGCAGAAGAAGGTGCTTCAACTTCTAGAGGTATAGACATGTTTACTTCATTGTCCCTGGAGGGATGATTCTGCACAACAATTAGGTTAAGTGTGACCACTGGTTTCTTTGGTTCATCACCCTCAGTAATCAACCCTATCGACCCTTTGGGGTCCCAATCATCTTCGATCTCGATCATATGAATGTCTCCACCTTTGTGGTCAGGCAGAGGGTTGTTGCGAACATTAGGAGCAGACTCCTTTTCTACGATGACCTTATTATCGATCAGGGTTTGAATCTTGTCCTTCAATGAGCGGCACTCGTCAATGGTATATCCCTTCATGCTGGAATGGTACGCACAGGTCTTATAAGGGTTGACCCACTAGGAAGGATTTTCAGGAGTTATGGCTGGGATAAGGGTGACGTAACCAGCAGCTTTAAGTCTCTCGTACAGCTGGTCAATTGGTTCGGTGATGGGTGTGTATTGTCTGAGAGGTCTGCGGTTAAAATTTGGCCTAGGTCTAGGGAAATTTTGGCGGGTGGGAGGTGATTGGTAGTGAGAGGGTTGAGCATTATAAGCTTGGTAGACAGGTGCAGGTTTAGAGTATCTGGGTGAGGTGGGTTGATATGTGAGAGGTGGAGACGATTGGTAAATGGGAGGTGGATTTTGATAAGATGGTGTGGGTGCTTGGTAATTCGGGATAGGCTAATATCTAAGTGGAGGTAACGGGTAAGTGTGGTATTTTAGTGGTGATTTGGCTCCCTGTGCGACCATCACGACACTCACATCCTTCTTCTTAGACGTTCCACCAGACGGTAAGGCGTTGTTGGTGGTCTGCAATGCTTCAAGATTAGTAACCATACCATTCTTAATGCCTTCCTCAATTCTTTCTCCCAGTTTGATGATATCAGAGAATTTCTGACCCTCGATCAGCATCAACCTCTCGTAATATTGTGGATCCTGAGCCCAAACGAAGAATCTGTTCATCTGTTCTTCTTCTAAGGTCGGCCTGACCTTTGCAGCCTCTGATCTCCAATGAGTAGCATACTCGCGGAATGTCTCGGTAGGTTTCTTCTTCAAATTCTGGATGTAGAATACATCCGGTGCATTCTCTGTATTGAATTGGAACCTATCCATGAAATCTGATGCCATACCTACCCAGCTTGTCCATTTCTTAGGGTCCTGCCTGATGTACCAGGACAAAGCATCCCCCTTCAGACTTCTCATGAAGAGCTTCATACGGATCTTATCATCCTTTCCGACTCTGACCAGCTTATCGCAATATGTCCTCAAGTGGACTCTGGGATCTCCTGTGCCATCGAACATTTCAAACTTGGGAGGTTTGTACCCCTCCAGAAGTTCAACATCTGGCTGAATGCAGAGGTCCTCATAATTCAACCCCTCGATACCTTTGTTTCCTTCCACGACCTGAACTCGGCTGGTCAACTTCTTGAGTTCTGCTGCCATGTTCCTGATAAGAGAGTATTTGTCATCAGACTCAGGTGCATTTGAGATTGGTTGAATGTAGTGGGGTACAGTATCCACGTAGATAGGAGTGTTGTGGAGTTGGTCATTTGTGGTGTTCAGTGGTTTGGGAATGAGTAGTGGAGTGTTGTTTGGAGTGTGGCATGTGTTGCAGTGTTGAGTATGAGTGGGTTGTATCTGTAGTTTTAGGGTGTTCTATGGAGGTGCGGGATTCTGGGTGTTGGGAAAGTTGACATCAGGAGCGGTGAGAGAGAATGATAAGTTCGCCAAGTTCCGAACGTGATCCAGTTCTTTTCGGAACTTCAATAATTTCTGCTCAAGTTAGGCAACAGTTTCCTTAGCAACCGGGGTACCCTGAGGAATCTTAGTTCTTTCAATTTCCTTTCTGACGCTTGGATCTCCCATTCTACCTTTGTTCTTGTTCCAGATAGGACTCAGAGGAGGAGGAGGTGGAGGGCCCTTGGATCTTGTAAAGTATGATGATGGTGCTAGAATGCATGAACTAACCTTTGGGGAGGGGAATAAAAACAAAAGAAAAACAAAAGGTAATAAGTTAGTGCGGGTTATGAGAAAAACATTGCAGTATTTAAACACATTGTGCAAGGATATAAATCGCGTCCTAATTTGGGTGCCTCGTAGTGCCCGAGGTAGGCCTAGCGACAAATAGTTTTGGAGAACTTATAATGCTAAATGCCTTATTTTATTGATAAAAATAAGACGAATCCAAAACGACGCTAAATAAGAGAAAGTAAAATATCACTAGTGGCCATTGGCCTTATTATATTAAAAATAAAAAGACTCCTAACTACTTGGTCCCAGAAGGACCTTCCCCAGATTCGGCATCTTTGTCTCCCTCGAATAGCTTCACCAGCTCGCGTAGTCCTAGCAGCAAATAAGCTCGGGCCAAATGTCCGCGTGCATTCCCTTCAGCGTTTTGATAGTCTTCAATCCTCTTGATGAACTTTCCTTCCATCTCCACTAGACCTCGCTCCAAATACCCTAGTCGCTTGTTGGCACTGACGGCCATATATTTCCACTCCTCGATCAACTTCTGATGGGCTTCTTGTATTTCCCGGTGCTCACTTTCACACTCTCGAATTCTCTTGCGCAGTTGATTATACTTAACTCGTGCTTCGGCGTGCTCGTCAATAATTCTGTGTCCTCGAATAAACCCGGGCTGACCCAAACCATTGCGATTATCTTCCAACCAACCTGAGTAGTGTGGCATACAACCGGCGTGATACCTGTCTGGCTCAATAGATTCTTTCCCCAAAAACAAGTTTGCAATGCCACATGTGCTAAGCTTGGCACTTGTGAGGGCTATCATCGTCTTGGAAGTCAGCCTTGAAGTGACTCATTTTGTCGACCCTTGGTATGATTTGCTTTATCCCAGCCTGCCTCATGGCTCGGAGGGGAACGTAGGGATAAGTTCCTATTAGACCAATTAGTATGAGAAACGGTGCGTCTCGGGATCGAACAATGAATTCTTCCGTAGGGAACCACTCGACCATCCACTGTACCTGGTCTTCTTTCAGATTCTCAAATAATTCTACCCATCCTCCAGCGTCCTCTGGTTGAGCGAACATGTTAGGTATATAATTCATACGCCTTGGTAGGTGGAAGGCGATGTGATAATCCCGATCTCTGCGTAGGATCTCCTGCCGGTATTCTCCTTTCTGGAGGTGTCCATGAGCCAGAGCTGAAGTAATAAGTTGCAACCCTCAAAATGATTGGCCTTTTGCTGACAGTTGTCCAGGGCTCGGTATATCTCAGCAACGATCATGGGCACTATACTGAAAGGATGCCCGCCAATTCCTTCCATCAGAGTCTTGGTTACCATGGCTAGTCTGGTGTGGATCCTATCCTTCTTCATAGGGAACACTATCATTCCCAAAAATCATAACATAAAAATGAAGACCCTTCTGTGGATATGCCCCAATGAGGTGAGGGCGAATTCATCTGAGTAGGTGCGGTATGACTTTCTTTGGCCGTACCTCTCGTACAGATAGTCGAATAGGATGTAAGAGTCTTTCAGGCAGGTTAAATCTGGGTTCTTCTTCAATCCCATCATCTTAAGGAAACCCCTACCCTTGCAATTCTCTGGCATAAGCAAACCCGGAGTCTCCCAAGGAATACCAGCTAAACCTCCTATTTCTTCGAGCAAAGAAGTCATTTCAAGGTCCCCGAAGCGGAACACAGACCTGTCACTATCCCAGAACAGTGTCGCAGCCTCTATGATTCTATTGTTAGGCTAGATTTCTAGAAGGGAAGGCAAATTCCCTAAGTATTTGCGGATGAGCGTCTGATCACTGGAGTGGAGGTCTTTCCACCAATTCAGCAGCCTTGGATGAGTGTTGGTTACCATGCCAAATCTGGGGACTTCGTGCCTCATTTTCTGCAAAACAAAACGTTAGGCCCTTACCCCACCGGACTCGAATATTTAAACCAATAATTAGCATAGCAAGCATTTAGTTCTCCAAATAAATGCACAGAACATGGAGGTGTCCGTTTGGGTTTCAAGGAAACCCGGTGGACTTTGGACAAAGCTATCCTAATGAGTCATTATATGGACAACATAACTGACTCGGCTAGGTTTGACCATGATACATGTACAGTTTAAACGGAGTAATGTTTCTATTGGGGTATTAGACAGGTACCCTTGAGCGGACAACTCAAGAGGGAAAGGCATGGAACCATCGACTGCATCGCTGATCGACTGGTTTTACCGCAAATACGCCTTTTCCAAATTTAAAGGGTGATAATATTGGAAGGGTGCAACCACTCATTATAAGCGTTGCTATGGTATTTGTTTGGCACGAGTGGAATATGATGTTGAAGATGCAGTTTACAAGAACGAAACAAATTGACATGTATTTCCACGTTCATAAAATACATGTTTACAATAATTGCTCAAAATTACAACGGTATTGATGGAAAGCGGTAAATGAAAGCGTTAAAGGAAAAGAAACAAAAGACAAGTCAGTTTCGAATAAAGGCATTAAAAAAAGCAATAAAAGAAAGCAATAAAGTCATATATAACATGAAATGGTAAAAGCCTAAAGAATCCCCAACAGAGTCGCCATGCTGTCGACGCCCCCCTTTTCCAAACGGGGTTCGGAATCAGGTATACGACATTCGGGAGGACAACTCTATTCCCTTGCGAGAATTAGGTTTTTTGTTTGAGTCGAAGAGTCACCACCTAATGATTATAGTGCATTAGGACACTATTAAGAAATAATTTGAGATGAAGAACCAGAGTTTGGGTAAGGGCTAGAAATTATCTCGAGGGGAAGGTGTTAGGCACCCCTCAAGATCCACTAGTATGGTTCCCGGTCATGTTACAATTGTGACTTTAAGCAAGCAAACATATAAGACAATTTCGCATAAAGGCTGCAAGTAGGTATGCATGAAGGTTACTAAACATGCTAAAATTCGCATGAAGGTTACTAAACAAAGAAGCGAACGAGCAGAAAAATTTTAGAGGAAAAGGGGTCAGTGCGAAAATCAAAAAGGGGAATTTTAATGACAAACGAAAATGCAGGATTTAAAGAGCTGGGAGTTGACAATTTGAAAATAATGACATAAAGAAAAAGGGGTCCTAGGTTTGTAAAATACATGGATCATCCACACAACAGCGGTAACCAATCGTACGCATATTGTTATCGTGTGATCATCATCTCCATGTCTACCCTTTCCACCGCATTAAGGTATTAAAGTGCGGAATATCTCGTTACTTTTTGCATGCTATTACCCATCCCAATCCTATTAGTCCTGGAGGCATTTGGACTACTAGTCCTAAAGGGAGAGGGTTTTGGGGCCTTTTGAGAGTTTTCAAAGGACAAAATACTAATGCGTCAATCAAAACACATAATGCAAGTAAAGCGGAAAGCAAATAAGCAAGTAGGGCTCAAGCAAGACTCCTTAAATCAGATAAAGCTATAAAGTTTAGCATGTCTTGCACGTACTGGTTTAGTCTTAAATTAAATTAAAGTGATAAGCGGACTGGTTCAACACATATTTTTTAGACAATAAGTCTGCATTAGGCTCACTTGAATGCAGTTGATTAGTTAACCCTTTTTGTCTATGTGTTGGATAGAACTACTGATTTTTAAAACACAAGCTGATTTTAAAGAAAAATTACAAAGTAAAAATAGGTTTTAGAAAAGGGTACTGGTTTGTTACAAAAGTGGTTTAACAACTAAAAAAATGAGTTTCAGGAGGCAGACTGGTTAGAAAAAAAAGGAGTTTCCAATTTTTAACAAAAGAACTGAGTTGCCGACTGATTAGAAGAGATTTGTCAGATAAATATAAAGAAATGACTTTAGGCTGATTTGAAAAATATTTACCTGAATTAATGAGAGTAAGTTTTAGAAAGAATGCACTGATTTGATTGTGTGAAATTTTTTTAAGAGTTCAGAAAGGGTGTAGGAAGTTGTTTGTTTTAGTAAAATCGATACTGTTTTAAACAAGTGAGACAGCTCTGGTTCGAAATTCTTATAGGCATGCTTTCTATATGTTATTGCTTCTTGATACCTTTTCAAACACTAATAGAAGCCTTATAAACAATGATATCTATATGCCATTTTATTATTAAACCTAACTATTTGCCTAACGACATTATTATATGCAAACATGCAAACCCCTATAGGCATGGTGTCTATATGCATAGTTGCAAAATTTAGAAGTTAAATCCTATAGGCATGCTTTCTACGTGCGAAGTTGCACAAATTAGAAATAAAATCCTATAGGCATGTTTTCTACCCTTTGTGCATAAAAGTAACCCCCTTCCCTTTTTTACTAAATCCCCATGAGTTTATACAAGTTATTACAGACCAGTAGAACAAACTAGAATTAAAAGTACATCAGGAGCTATCAGCTATATACAAGGAATCTAATTCAGACTTAGTGTCAAATAATATGAGATTGAACCACTTCCGAGATCAAGATTTCCAAAGCCTTCTCTTATTTAGGGTGTTTCAGAGATCCAAGGAGTTTCAGGAACCCCAGGCAGTGCTTACACCCAAGATATTAATCAGAATGAGTTATAGTGCAGTGTGGAAGAGCCAACCCTCAGGTGTCCAAGTTCAGAGGAAGCTCATGGATCCCAAGGCAAGGCTCACGAGAGGGGGGCAGAACCTAAGTTCTAAGAGTGAGTGCAAGTGCAATAGAGAGGGGTAGAGAGTGCCAAGGCAGGCTGGTGGTCATACCCAACCATAAGGTAGGCTGGCACACCCCTGACCAAGCATGTTCAGCTAGCAAATAAGAGCACAGACCTATTGAAGGTCAGACTATGGTCTGGACAGTGATTAGGACACTACCAGACTAAGGTCCTAAGCTCAAAATACATATAAAGGGGAAAGAGAATGTGAATTGAAAGAGTTTAGGACTCAGGGAGTCCTGTCCATATACATGAATAACAATGTCAAGTGTTGTCATGTTTTTTGAACCATAACTAAACATACAAAAGGTATTGGGGATAGGGATTCGTGTAGGAGCATAGCAAAGAAACAAACCAACTTGCAAAAATTTACATTATGGAAGTAGTAAGCCAAACAAAGAATGGGCTAAAGAATAAACACATAGGGGAGTGGTAGAAATTAAACAAAGGTAACATACCAGTTGCAGAAGAAGCAAGCAAAGAAAAGCAGGATATTTTCAAGCCAAGCCACAATCGAAAGAACCTTTATGCTTGTGAGTTCAGAGAACTTGAATGCTTAAAAAATTCTAAGTGTATTTGAGAGTAAGAAGTAATGACTTGTTCATGTGTTCGAACCCCTTTTTGAAAGAGAACAAGTACATGTATTTATAGTTTTTGAAAAAGAGTAAAAAGTAAGGTAATAGGCCACAGACATGGAAACAATCACTAATCAGATTCAATTACACAAATAATTGCCCTTAAGTAAGGGATCACTTGTTAACAGGCAGTGATAGGTTTAAAAAATAAGGAAAGAAATCAATTTAAGAGGCAAACTGGTTATTGCCATAAAAGGAGTAGTAAAACGATACAGCAAGTGATTAAGTCCAAATACAGGAACATACTTATTTCGAGAAAGGATTCAGTAAGGCAAAATAAGGAAAGAAATCAATTAATCCTTAACAGGCGAATGAAATCAGAATTTCACAAAGGGAAAGTTCAAAAATTAGTCACAAGTTTGAAGACTAATCAAAAAGAAACACTCAGTATATAAATAAGGTGCACAAACACTATACATGCGAGGCCAAACTATGGCAAAAGGAAACAACATATAGTAATAGCATAAAGCTAGTAGACAACAAGCATTCTTAGCATAATAGTCACGTAGGTCAAGTTTCAGTGACTTAGTAATAGAGAAAAAGATAAGAAGCATGCAAAAGTCAAGTGAAAACCTTTCTAAAAACATAGTCAAGTTTGACAAATAGCAAGAACTCAGAGTTAAAGGAATCACATAAAGAAAAGGGATGATGAAACAAAGGAATTTCAAATGAAGTCGAGCAATTTCAAACAGATGTAATGCACTAGCAATTTCAGGAACTCGTATAAACCCCAAAGAAATTAGGGTTTTTAGTACTAAAAGATGATAAACAAATGAAAAGAACAACAAATAGTCTCAGATTCTCAAACAAATCCCAAAAATTAAGGTTTTCAAAACCTAGAGATGATAAGCAAATGAATCGAACAAAATTTTAGCAAACAGACTCAGAAACCCTAATTTGGAATCAAAGGATTTTTGAAAAGGAAATTTGGGGAAAACACTTGAAATGCCAAATATAGCACAGATCTAGCACACATATAAACAGATAAATGAAAAAAGAACCTCGAATAAGCTAGGGTTTCTGAGAACCCTAGAAACGAGAAAGGCTTGGAAGAAACAAGATCAAATCCGGAGTCGATAAGGTCGGAATCAGGCTCAGGAGGCTTAGACACACCGGAGAAAGGCCGAAGATGGCTGGAAACCTCGAATCGACGAAGGTCTGAGTGAAGAACCTCGAAGTCTGGCCTCGAACCTTCAGGTATCAAGCACGTGAGAGCAGTAGTAGGTGAGTATAGGTCGTCCATGGCTTGAGTGGACATGAATTTTGGTGAGTTTGGGGTTGAAAGTGGCAGAGAGCGATTAGGGTTTCGAGAGAGTTCGAGAGCGTTTGAGAGAAAACGGAGTTAGAGGCGGCGTCTCTGAAAGAATGAGGTAGGGTTAGGGGTCGTTTGAAATTAAAAAGGAAAGGGGGAACGGTGGTCGTTGATCTAAATGATCAACGGCCACGATTAAAAAGGTTATGGGTTAGGTCGGGTAATTGGGTTTAAATTGGGGTGCCAATTTGGGCTGAAATTAAAATGAAATTGAGGCTAGATTTTAAATAGCCAATTTTCCCCTTTTATTTTATAAAAAATGGTAATAATGGTTTTAAAAGCAAATTAAAATGAGTAAACAAATATTACATAAATATTAACTTAAAAATACTGGAACTAATTTTATAGTTATAAAATGCTATTAATCACAAAATAGGCTATAATTGGAATTATATGCAATTTAGCTTTAAAAATACCAAATAAATTTGTAAAAATATACAAAATTACCTCAATTATATTTTGGTGTAAATGTGAGAATAAAATGAGTTATTCACCAAAAATGATAATTTTGGGAATAATTATTGGATTTTGTTGTATTAAAATAGGCAATAAATTGGTTTTAAAATCATTAAAAATGCCAAAACTCCTAGCTGTGCTTATATATGCACATATATGCTATTTTTGAAGTATTTTGGGTATAAAATTACCTAGGAAAAAATTGGGTATCAACAATGTTGATGAAATATGATTAGAAATAGATTAGAATCACTTAATCAGGGTTTGTAGGTGAAAATCTCCTCTCCAAACCGCCTCCTACCGAGTCTAGAGTTAAAAAATGAGACAATGAAATAAAAAATCATGTCCCTCAACTATTTTTTCATATGTAGATGTCGCAACTGCGATCAAGAATCTCGCAAATGCGAGATCTGAGGGCTTATGCAGAAAAATTAGCAATTCGATTCTAACAACACTCCGCTAAGCATCCGAACTAGCTCAAGCCCTCGGGGCTCCATACCAAATATCCACACAAGTATAGAAACATCATAAAAACTCTCTTGCGACATCAAAACACAAAAATAACATCTAAAACTACGAATTAAACTCTAAAACACATGATTTTCAAAGAGATTTTCAAGAACTTCTAAAACTTCAACAAAGCATCTGATTCCTATAAAATTAACTCCGTACGACGCCAAATTTTGTGAAAATGTTCTAAGTGCCTTTAAGGACCTATTCCAAGTCCCAAAAAATCAATTTTCGAGCTTAATAGCTAAAAGTCAACCTACGGTCAAACTTTTTAACTTCGAATTGATAAATTTTGGTAATCAACACAAAGCAACCTATGAACTTTCAAAATCAATTCCGAGCATATGCCCAAGTCTGAAATCATGATACAAATTTATCGGATTCATAGAAACATAGTTTCGTGTTTGTTTTCACAAAATTCAAAGTTTGGTCAATATTTTTAAATTAAAGCTTCTCGGTCTAGAATTAAGGGTCCAATTTAACCCGAAAGCTTCATGAAAGGATACTAATCAACCCCACAAGTCAGAAAACCATAAACCCACATGTTTGAAGAAATAAATGGTGTAACAGGGCACAATTACACAAAATAACAGATCGAATCGTTACAAGTAGATATTGCTATACAGATAGAGATGGTTCATGGCCATGAGAGGGGGCTGATATCTGATAAGAGGCCTCATCATTCTAGTATTTTTAGTGGTGCGTCATCTGGAGATATGGGGTACTTTTGGTATAGGCCATCCTCCCAGGTTTCAGTTAGCACTTCAAGCATTTCACAGTGCTTCGGGGAGTCGTGGTCCTTATGTATCTCATCTTGTGTAGCCAACCTACTGCGCCATCAGTTCCTATCAGTGTGCCTTTGATATAGAGCTATCACTATAGTTATCTAGCCCATTTGGATCAGCTTCAGCTTCAGCAGCTATAGTAGCAGGATAGGTGTTTTGAGTGTAGAGGTACTGGTCACATTAGGAGGCTCTGTCCGAGATTATTGAGAAATATGCCATAGAAGATTTCTTGTGCCATGGTCTAGCACCAATTGCTCCATCACCTGCATAGCCAGCTAGAGGCAGGGGTCAAGCAGCAAGAGGTAGAGGTCAGGCCGTTAGAGGTGGAGGTTAGACCATTAGAGGTGGATGCCAGCCAGCTAGAGGCCATCCGAAAGATAGAGATCAGAGTTGTGGGCTCCAACCCCAATTTTATGCATTACCGGCTAGACCTGAGGCTGAGTCATCTGACGCCATTATCATAGATATTATTCAAGTTTTCCATACAGATGCTTCAGTTCTATTTGATCCGGGATCTACTTATTCTTACATGTCATCCAATTTTGCTTCATATCTAGTTGTGCCTCATCATTCTTTCAGTGCTCTTGTGTATGTGTCCATAACTGTGGGAGATTCAATTATTGTATAATATGCATATTGCTCGTATGTGATTACTAGTAGGAGTCTCGAGACTAGTGTAGACCTCCTGCTTCTTGATATGGTAGACTTTGATGTTATTTTTGGCATGGGTTGGTTGTTACCTTATCATGCTATATTGGATTGTCACGCCAAAATAGCAACCTTAGACATCCAGGGGTTGCCTCGATTAGAGTGGAGAAAGACACATGGTTGAGAAGGGGTGTCTAGCATATTTAGGTTATGTTCATGACTCTAGTGATGAGGTTCCCTCAATAGATTCAGTACCTATTGTGCGTGAGTTTCTAGAGATATTTCTTGCAAATATACTAGGTATGCCACCCGATAGAGATATTGACTTCTGTATTGATTTGGCTTCGAGCACTCAACCTATTTCTATTCCACCATACTGTATGGCCCCACCGGAGTTGAGGGAATTAAAAGAGTAGTTGCAAGATTTGCTAGATAATGGATTCATTAGACCTAGTGTCTCACCTTGGGGTGCGCCCGTATAATTTGTGAAGAATAAAGATGGGTCAATGAGGATGTGGGTAGACTATCGGTACTTGGACAAAGTCACTATCGAGAACAAGTATCTGTTGCCGAGGATTGATGACTTATTTGATCAACTTCTGGGTGCCAAGGTGTTTTTAAAGATTGATTTGATGTATTTCTACCGTCAGCTAAAGATTAGGGCATCATATGTCCCTAAGATAGCTTTTGGACTCGGTATGGGCATTATAAGTTCCAAGTGATGTCATTTGTATTAACAAATGCCTCAGCAACATTCATGGGTTTGATGAACCTAGTATTCAAGTGCTGCTTGGATTATTCTGTGATTGTATTCATCGATGATATCTTGATCTACTCCCACAGTCAAGAGGTGCATGAGTAGCATCTTAGAGTTGTACTTCAGACTCCGAGAGATACTGAATTGTATGCCAAGCTTTCAAAGTGTGAGTTTTTGGTTGGACTCAGTCGCCTTTTGGGGTATATTGTATCTGTAGAGGGCATTATAGTGGATTCTAAGAAGACTGAGGCAGTTCAGAACTACCTTTGACCTACTTCAGCTATAGAGATTTAGAGTTTCCTGGGTTTGGCAGGTTATTATCGTCTGTTCTTACAGGGGTTTTCATCCATAACAGCCCTGTGACTAGATTAACCCAGAAGGGTGCTCTATTCAGGTGGTTGGATGAGTGTGATTTGAGCTTTCAGAAGTTCAAGACTGCTTTTACTGTGGTGCCAGTGTTGGTGTTGCCCACAAGTTTAGGATCCTACATGGTGTATTGTGATACATCTCGTATTGTGCTCGGTGTAGTATTGATGTAGGATGGAAGGGTGATTACATACGCATTACTGCAGTTGAAGGCTCACGAGAAGAACTACCCTGTTCATGACCTAGAGTTGGCAACCATTGCTCATCCACTAAAGATTTGGAGGCATTATCTTTACGGCGAGTTATGTGAGGTGTTCGTGGATCATTGGAGTATACCGTTTTTATTCAAGTAGAAAGATCTAAACATGAGGAATATGAGGTTGTTGGAGTTGTTGAAAGACTATGATATAACAGTTTTGTATCATCCTAGGAAGGCTAATGCAGTGGACGATGCCTTGAGTAGAAAGGCTGTGAGTATGGGTAGCCTTGCGTATATTCCAGTGGGTGAGAGGATTCTAGTATCATATTTTAAGGCTTTGTCAAATCAGTTCATGAGGTTAGATGTTTTGGAGACCAGTCGTGTTCTAGCTTGCACAGTCTCTAAGTCTTTTTTTGTATGAGCACATCAGAGAGCGTTAGTATGATGACCCCCATTTTCTTGTCCTTAAGGATACTCTGCAGCACAGTGCTGCCAAACAAGTTACTATTGGAGATCATGGGATTTTGTGGATGCATGGTCGGATTTATGTACCCAATGTGGATGGGCTTCATGAGTTGATTCTCGAAGAGGCTGATAGTTCCCGATATTCCATTCACTCGGAAGCTGCCAAGATGTATCAGGACTTGCGACAGTACTATTGGCAAAGGAGAATAAAGAATGATATAGTTTCATGTGTAGCTCGGTGTCTGGATTGTCAACAAGTAAAGTACGAGCATCAAAGGACTGGTGGTTTGCTTCAAACACTTGAGATTACTGAGTGGAAGTGGGAGCATAATACCATGGATTTCATTGTTGGGCTCCTATAGACTTAAAAGAAGTTCGATGCGGTATGGGTCATTGTGGACATGTTGACCAAGTCGGCACATTTCATTCCAGTAGCCGTTACCTATTCTTTAGAGCAGTTAGGTGAGATCTACATTTGCAGGATCTTATGTCTTTATAGTGTTGTTGTGTCCATCATTTTTGATCTACACAGTTCACCTCACACTTCTGGAGGACCGTACAATGTGAGTTAGGCACACATGTTGATTTAAGTATCGCATTTCACCCCCAGACGGATAGGTATTCTGAGCGCACCATTTAGATGTTGGAGGATTTGGTTCGTGTTTTTTTTATGGATATCGAGTTCTTAGGATAAGATTTTTCCGCTTGCGGGGTTCGCCTACAACAACATCTATCAATCGAGTATTCAGATGGCTCCTTTTGAGGCATCGGGAAGCGGTGTCGTTCGCTAGTTGGTTGGTTTGAGCTGGGAGATGCTCGGTTGTTGGGTAGGATTTGGTTCGGATGCCTTGGAAAAGGTAAAGATGGTTTAGAATTGACTTCGCATAGCTCAATCTAGGCAGAAAAGTTATGACGATCGGAGAGTTCGTGATGTTGCATTCGTGGCTAGGGAGAGGGTATTGCTTTAGCTTTCACCCATGAAGGGTGTGACAAGGTTCGAAAATAAGGGCAAGTTGAGACCTAGATATATCAGACTCTTGGAGATTCTTAAGAGAGTGGATGAGGTGGCCTATTGACTGACATTGCCACATAGTTTATCAGCAATCCATTCGGTGTTCCATGTGTCCATGCTTTGGAAGTATCACAGTGATTCATCTCATGTGTTAGATTTCAGCTCAGTCTAGTTCTAGAAGGATTTGACTTTTGAGGAGGAGCTAGTGGCTATTCTAGACTGGTAGGTCCAAAAATTAAGGTCTAAAAGTTATCACTCCATTAGAGATTAGTAGAGAGTTCAGGCGATCGAGGCAGCCATGTGGGATTCTAAGTTAGATATGCAGAGTATATACTCATACCTTTTTACTAGTCCAGGTAATTTTCTATGTTTGTTCGACGATGAGCGTTTGTTTTAGAGGTGGAGAATGTGATGATCCGATAGGTCATTTATAGTTTTAGCCTTCATTTTTTTCTCCAAGACCTCAATTTTCTCCATTTAATGTGTCTTGATTTGCATGCAAAGTCCATGTCTTATTCTGGAAAATATTTATGTGAACATTTAAGAAAATGTGAATTTTAACCTTAAAAATGATTCAATTGGCTACAATCAACATTTTGTGTAATCGAACCCGGATCTATTTTTTGATGGTCCTTATGGGTACATATCATGATTTCGAACTTGGGTATATGCCCGACATTTAATTCAGAAGTCCCTAACTTGGGTTGACTCATTTTGCCAAAAAATAGCATTTTTTAAAGTTGAAGAATTTCAAGGTTCGATTGAAAGTTGAATTCTTAGATAAGGGGTTTGGATCTTGATTTTAAAACTTGGAATTGTTCTGTAATGCTATTTAAAACCTATCTGCAATACTTGGTCTAATTCGGAATAGATTTGACATGATTTAAACACATAAACGTCATTCTAGTATTCTTGAGTTCCACTTTGAATGTTTATTTGTTTTGAGGATTGATTAGTAGATTTAGATGTTATTTTTGTGATTTTATTACGCGAGAAAGTTCGTATGTCGTTATTACACCTGTGTGTAGGTTTGGCTTGGATACCGAGGGGCTCATGTGAGTTTCATAAAGACTACAAAGTGATTTTGGACTTAGGAGAATAGTTGATGCCTTTACTGTTGCTGGTCCTCTGCTGCAGGTCTTGCATTTCCGAGATCTGGCTCGCATTTGTGAGCCTCACTTTTTCAAATAAGGATTCGCATATATGAGTATGGGATGGATTGGGTTGACTCGAAATTGCAAGGAAAATGTTCGACTTTGCGAATGTGTCAAGGGTTGCAATTGTGATCACAGAATCACATTTGTGACTCAGTATTTCTAGAACAGACTTCTCATTTGCGAAGCATTGGTGCATAATTGCAAAGGTTGGGTGCTCACAATTACAAACAAAATGTCGCATTTGGGACATCTATGCATCTGAGACGGGTTTCGCAAATGCGACCCCTTTCTCACAATTGCGACATCCGCAGCTAGGTAAAAGATGGGGAAAACAGGCTTAGCTTGTTTCTTAGATTTTCTCAACCCTAAACACCCTAAAGGAAATTTTACAATAGATTGTTCTTCTTATTTAAATTGGTAAATGACTTTAATCTATTTCATTTCAATCATCCATTACATTTCATGAGATTTCAACATCAAATTTAGGAATTTCATGGTAGAAATTAGGGATTTGGATAGAATTAGGGATTTTTGTAAAATTAGAATTTAGAACTCGAATTGAGGTTGTATTTTGAAATAAATTATATAACTAGGCTCGGGGGTGAATGGGTAATCCAGTTTTGGTCAGAATCTATATTTTGACTGGGGGGGGGGGGGGGGGGGGGCGCTGGTAAATTTTTGTTGACTTTTTCAAAAATAATCTAAATTGAATCTTTTTCATTCATGGGTAGTTTCTAATTCTTATTTTGAATCTTTTAATCAACAATTTACTAGATTTGGTTGGTTTGGAGGCTTGTTCAAAAGGCAAGGTCGTGGTTGAGCTTTGAGTTGATTGCTTAGTCAGGTAAGTGTTGGGTCTAACCTCTATTTTAGGGAATTAGGAACCCTTGAAGTATTTTTATGTGATTACGTGTGTAACAGCGCATATGCGAGGTGACGAGTGTATACATGCCGTCAAAATTATTGTTTTCATTTTTTTTCGTATTTCATTAATTATCTAACTCCATGCTTTAACTGCTACATGTTTTAATTGCTTTATATGCCGTAATTTGTTACTTGTCATCAATTATTCATGTATTGAATTGTTCGTTCCTTCCATGACCTCGTGATTAAATTACTACTTGCCTTTATTATCTTGTTTGCTCACCTTAATTGTCATGTACTTGACTTATTTTGTTGTATTTGAATTATTTGTATCATTCTATTGAGTATCACATTGTTCCTTTATTGTTTTACTTTCATATTCCTTAATTTTAGAGGTTCTTCTAAATTCAATTATTGAATTGATTGCTTTTATTGACAATACTTGTCGATCGGGTTGCACACTGCAAAGGTTCTGTAACGACCCGGCAAGTCGTTTTGAGAATTTAAGTTCCGTTCAGTGGAATAAGGTTTTGAGAAGCTTCATATTATGTGTATCGACTTGCGTGCATGGTTGATTTCAGTTACTGAATGATTCAGAGTTGAATTTGTGAGAATGATTCTAGTTTGGAAGTTTAAGCCGTGAGGATTTAACCGGAATTAGACTTTTGAGTAAACAGCTCTGGAATGGGTTTTGTAGGATCTCAACAACTTCGTATGGTAATTTTTGACTTAGATGTGCATCCGAATTTGCATTCGGAGGCCCCTAGGGTAATTTGGCACATTTCGGTGAAAGTTCGCAACGTTGAAGTTTGGAAGATGGAGAAGTTTGATCAACAGTTGATTTTTGTGAAGTCTGGGTCAGACTGTGATTTTTAGAGTTGGTATAGCTCCTTTATGTCATTTTGGACTTGTCTGCAAAATTAGTGTCGCTCCGGGTTGATTTGATAGGGTTCGACACGAGTTATAGAAGTTGGAAGATTTTGAAGTTCATAAGATTGATTCATGGGGAAATTTACATTTGCAACATTGTTTGATATGATTTGAGACCTCGACTTAGTTTGTGTTAGGTTATAGAACTTGTTGATATGATTGGAATGGGTCCCGGGAGCACCGGGCATGTTCCGGTCGAGTTTAAGATGTTTTTGCATAGTATTGAGTAGGTCTGGTTCTGGTGTTTTTGCACCTGCGACTTTGGAGTGCAGATGTGTCTCTGCTTCTACATGAGCCTGTCCGCTTCTGTGGTCATGAAGGCATATGAGCTTGCTCGTTTCTGTGGAGGCTGGCACATATATGTGAATGCCGCTTTAGCGGTCCAGCAATCGCACCTGCAAAGAATCTCGCTTCTGCGGCTACCCTTTTTCACTTCTGTGGTGCCGCTGGTGCTCCTGTAAATCCTCATGTGCGGTCCTAGGCATGGTCAATTGAGTTGGTAGATGCGGACTATTTCTCACAAATGCGGTTCTACATATGTGGTTTCTTGTCCGCAAATGCGGAAGTTCTGGCAGAAACATTTAAGTCGAGGGTTTGGCCATTTTCTTCATATTTTGAGTTTTAGACTTTGATTTTGGGAGCTTCTTTTAGGGTTTTTCAAGAAAATCGATTGGGTAAGTGTTCTTAGCCTAGACTTTAATATATTTCATGATTTTATCTTTGTTTTTATTATTTAATTTTTGTATTAAGTTGAGGAAAATGGTGGTTTTTGAAGAAAGTTTTCAAAATAAAAAATCATGATTTAAGGGACGAAACGGTATCGAAAGTTGATAATTTTAGTATGGTTGAACCCATATCGGAATGGGTGTTTGGGTTTTGTAAAATTTGTAGGGTTTCGAGGTGCGGGCCTGGCGGTCGACTTTTGAGTCGATTTTTAGATTTTGATCAAGATTGAGTCTATATGATCCATAATAGTTTCTTATGAGTTTTATTTGTGCTTTAAAGTTATTTTGGTTAGATTTGAGCCGTCCGGAGGTCATTTCACCCGAGAAGTTCATTTTTGAATATCAATTTGTCTTCTCTGAGGTCAATATCTTGCCTAACCATGTGTGGGGGAACTACCCCTTAGGATTTGAGTCTTCTATGTTGATTGTAGCCCGTGTACGCGAGGTGACGAGTGCATGCTCGGACTTATTTTTTTGAAAATTAACCTTTTATTGTTCTTAGATCCTTATATTCACCGGTATGAAGTTGTTCTCGAAATGACTGAGTTCCTACTTACTAGTTTCACCTCTACATGATTAAATTAGAATTAATTGTTTTAGGATTCGCTCTTTGCCTAATTGACTCTTACTTGACTTAAAGGAAGATTTTACCTCCTTTATTGTCATGCTATGTTTTCGTAACTGCTTATCTTTATTTGAAATTATCATCATCTCATCCTATAATTGTTTGATCTTAATTGAGGTTATGATTATCTTTCCGCTACTTATCCTTACTTTAATTGTTGAATATCCTCGTAACTGCTCAACCTTAAAAGAACTTTAGATATCATATATTTTAGTTGACTTCTTTTTATTTAGAACTATTTGACTCGTGTTAGCTTCCTTATTATTGAATTGTATATTGTGGGATCGTTGCTACATATTAGTTTTCCCTTGTTGTGATGATGCACGAGATTTCTACCCTACGGTTGTTGACATTGTGGTGCACGAGATTTCTTCCATGCGGTTGTTGTTATAGGGTTGCATGAGGTTTAGTTAAGCGCCCTCTTCGTATAAGAGGTTTTTTTGGTATTGTTGAGTATCGATGCACACGCTTGTTACTTGACTTCTATGTGAAATTGGATTTATTGGCACATGAGTCGTCGGTGCGGTTATGATGTGTTATGAGGGCACTGGATGCCGAGTGTTAGGGTTTAGGTATTGAGACCCGTTAGTAGTGATTCGTTCGAGGTTTGGTACCTCATGGAGTTTGTTTGACTAAAACCTCATGTAAAAGCGATTGTAATTGCATAGTTTTTACTTTTCCTTGCTGTATATGTGTTTCAGATTTAGGTTTTATTCCATTCACTCTTCTGTGCCATTCTTATGGTATTTTGCTGATACTTGTTGTTTCCGTTCTTACTGAAATTACTGTATTGTTATCTGTATCGCTTAGTCTTTATGTAGATACCATATTCTTCTATTCATATACTTATACTTATTCAGTTTATTAGACCAGTGGGTATCTTGACTAATCCTCGTCACTACTCCACCGAGGTTAGTCTTGATACTATACTGGACACCGCTGTGGTGTGCTCAATCTACACTCATGTATGTTATTATACATATCTAGGTATTTGATTGCTAGTAGCAGTGCAGACCATTGCTGAGGACACTCAAGGTAAACCTGTTGCTGTGTTCGCAAGCTTCGAAGTCACCTTCCTATTTATATTCACGCTGTTTCTACTTATTTCCAAACAGTTGTATTTAGAAGTTGTAGCAAACTCTGTAGAGCTTATGCCTTGTACTACTTGTTTTGGGGTTGTAAATTTTTAAGAGATTCCTATTTCAATTTGTTAGATGTTATTTAAATATTGTTGTTGTTTCATCAAATGTTAGGCTTACCTAGTCCTAAGACTAGGTGCCATCACGATACCAACGGAGGGGAAATTTGGGTCGTGACAAGTTGATATCAGAGCTCTAGGTTCATTGGTGCTACGAGTCATAAGCGAGTTTAGTAGAGTCTAGATGATTGGTACGGAGATGTTTGTATTTATCTTCGAGAGGCTATGAAACTATTAGGAAAATCTCACTTGTTTTTTCCTATAGTGCAAGCTTATTGATCTTGGAATTTGAACTTTTATCATTCCATTCTCTCACAGATGGAGAGGACAGAAGCTGCAGTTATCAATGACGTTGTTCCCGGAGTAGGTGTCACTAGAGGTAGAGGCAAAGGATGAAGAAGAGCGCCTACTAAAGCTAGAGCACCTACCTGAGTAGCAGTTGAGGGGCCGCCAGTAGCTCCAGTTGGGAGAGAGGTGCTGGAGAAGACTGATGTTACCCTCAGACTTCAAGAGACTTTAGCATAGTTCCTAATAATGTTTGGTACATTGGCTCAGGCAGGGATAATTTCGGTTGCCCCAGCTACTTCACAGACTGGGGAAGAGACTCAGACTCCCGTTGCCCACACTCTAGAGCATCGAGTTCACGGTTGTTAGGTTCGAGGTGTCATGGCGACATAACTTGTTATCCCAGTTCAGCCTGCGGTTAGGGCAGCAACATCTGAGGAAGAGTAGCTTCGACTTGCAAGGTTCAGGAAATATGACCCTCCGATATTCAGTGGTTTGGCTTTAGAGAATGCAGAATGTTTTCTAGAGAAGTGCCATCACATTCTACACACAATGGGTATTGTCACACCTCCTTTTAAGCTACACCCCCGTAAGGGCGTAAAGGAGTTTTTCCGCTTAAAGGACAATCGAAACGGGATTTGTTATTAAAGATTCAGAGTCGCCACTTGGGAGATTAATGGCGTCCCAAGTCACTGGTTGAATACCGAATCGAGGAAAATTGACTCTATTTAATAGTCCGCGAACCAGAAATCCAGGTAAGGAATTCTGTTAACCCGGGGGAAGGTGTTAGGCATTCCCAAGCTCCGTGGTTCTAGCACAGTCGCTCAACTATGATATTCGGCTTATTTATCTGATTTCAAAACATGTTTTAGCTTATGTGCTTTTTAACCGTAAAACACTTTTGTTATTATTTTAACGAGAATTGCAACGTCATGAAAACGTGTCCCGAACCATGTCACATAAATGCACCCGTGGTTGTTGACACATTTCGACTTTGTTGAGATTTGAATTTGGGTCACATCAATGTGCACCCAAATTTAGGAAGGTAATGTTATTAAAATACGTGCCTAAAGAGACTAACGCATTATTATCTTGGGGAGGGTCGTAAAATTCGCTAAACGGCCCGTCCCGAAATCTAATTTCAAAGTATTGTACTCAACTAAAGCATACTACGACGTTCATGATTAATGTCCTAAACTAATTTGGGATTGTTTATGAGGCCATCAACTATGAAATTACTTATGGGAAAATGTATTAATTAATTATGAATTGGGCCTAGCGTGATTTTAGTTTATAGGCCCAAGATTCCTTTCCCTTCAAGATCAAACCCAATACCAATACAAATGCCCCCAAACCTTAAGCTTACTCTTAGCAATTACTTTTCAAGTATTAAAACAGAGAATGTCCACGCCTATGAATTCAAAACTAAGAAGCTGATTCAACATGGAAAAGTTAAAGGAAAGCAATGGAATAATTTCGTAAGTTACCAAACTAACATGTAGGTGCGGAAAAGCAACGACGGTGAAGAAAGTTGAGAAAATATACACAACTGGAGAATGTATTATACACTAACTCAAAACAACAAATTGAGTTAAGAAGCAGAGAATTGATAACAAATTACAAGTATAATGTGAAGTTCAAAGATCCAAGGATTAAACTAAACAAAATATCAAGAGATTTACCAAACAGTGCACTAGCGTAAGGGAGCGGAAACGGTCAGCAAGGAAATGGTTTTCTCTTTTTAATCCAATGTAGAAGCTAATTAATGACAGTTACATTCAATTCAACAGTGAGATTATTAACATAGTATAGGAATGGTAAAGAAAAACGAGAATTACTTGGGCCAAGCAGATCTGAAGATCAAGCTTCTTCCTCGTCGTACGACCTCAACGCACCGGACCTCGACGAAACGACCTTGAGACTTCAACGACTGGCTCCGAACAGATCTCACAAGCGAGTTCCGAAATGGACCCAAACCAGCCAACAAAATTCTAGCAGCAAAATAAGGTTACGCAGCTTCAAACTCAATCTCAGAAACTGAAGTTTTCTTCGAATTTTTTCGAGTCTCAACACCAGAAAATCCAATTGTCGAACAAATTTTATTGATGAACAAAGTCAACGTATACAAAAGCAGAGCAGAAAAAACTGAAACTACGAGTTAGAACTTCGACATCGTAGCCTCGCTGGAAACTTCGGATAGATCTCATATGAAATTCAGTTTTGAGACTGTGAAATTGACTCAGACGGAGATAACGACAAGTTCTATCGTCCGTTTTTCTTCCACCATCTGTATATGTGTGGCGACCAGTTTCAGAAGAGATCGAGACGACGGGGTGCAGCTGCTGGTCGTTGCTGTGAGGAAGATGAAGAAAACGTTTTTCTCTCTATGTGTGGGGAAGAAGACGTGAAGGTGAGGGTGGGGTCTTTTTGTATTAATTTTCGTCCGTTTGTGGTGTATTCATTTTTCGTTTGAATTTCATCCTTTTTTGGTATAGTTTTTTTTCGTGTCAATTTTTTTCCTCCCTCTCCCCTTGTGTGCATGTGTGTTATATAGTAGTGTATAGGGTGTATGTGGGGGAAATAATTTTGGGGGAGGTATTTGTGGGGAAATAATTTTGGGGGAGGTATTTGTGGGGAAATAATTTTGGGGGGAGGTCTCATATGGGGAGAAGTGTTTTGGGGGAAAAATTATTTTTGGAAAAGGTTCTTCTAATTCTTTTATTCCCAATTTCATTTTATCTTTTTTTATTAAAAATCCTAGAATTAAAACCTAAATTATCTAAAATTATACTAATTATGAAAATTATAAAAGCTACTTAATCCTAAATTAAAAGAGAAATCAACAAAAGGAAAAGGTGTAAAAGTGAAATATTTTTTTTTAATTTTTATGAAAACCAAATGACTTCCGATAAAACCTAAATGCCATGCAAGATATTTTTTGGTATTTATTATTTTGATTTTTAAATATTAGAATGCATGAAATGCGACTAAATAAAGGAAAATTCTTAAAAAAATTAATAAAAATTATTTTGACTTATTTTTAGGAGTTATCTTCATGTAGGGCAAAAATCACGTGCTTACAGCTGTCCCTTTTTTCTCGAAAACACAAAGAGTTTTCGGACAAAGATAAAGTGAGCACTGTGAGGGATTTTTTCCCATTTGAAACTCCATGAGAAGCATTTCTGAAAAACTGTCTGACCGAACCTTGCTTCAAAGGTTGCCTACATATCCTTGGCTATAAAGGAATCATGTCAGGTGTAGTTCAGAAGTGAATGAGGTGATGGAGTACCGAGGTTGAGAGTCAAGTGAGGTTCCGTTCGAGGCTCCGGTCCACTGTCCTGCTATTACATTAAAATCAAAAGAAATGCAAAATACTTGCTAGGACTATCAACTACGAGTTACAAGATTCCTATCTATAAGTCTTCTGAAGCTTGATATTGAGTCGTGAGTGGTTTTTCATGCAGAATTTAGATTTGAACCTTGACGCCTGCTAGTTGCAGGTGCTAGTTCATCCTTCTTTCAGCTTTTCAGATCAAGACCAGGAATGCAGTGCTTGTGACCTCGGTCATGTCTTAAACATGCCACATCTTTCATCAACTTCTGTATTTGGATTAACTTCTTGCCTTTCTCGTTTTCTTTTCTTTATTATGACTAACTTCTGTTGATCATCTCGGACTGTTGACTCGCATTCTTGCCCCGAGCTTGAATGTATTCCCTTGTTGTACGGGTGGGATCCCGACTTCTAAATTTGAAGTTGAATGTATTCCCTTGTTATGCGGGTGGGCTCTCGACTTCAAAGCTTGAAATGGATTCTCCTATTCTCCGGGCGGGATCCTGATTTCACAAAATAGACAAAACAAAGAAGACTTTCTGCCCCAGTTTGGAAACTGGGTACATATTACCGGACACTAATAAGAATTGGAAATTAAAGCTCGAATTGTGAATACCTCTGTCTTTCAGGCGGCCTCCTGATTCCAAAACTTGAAAATGTATTCCTCTGTTATCCAGACGGGCTCCTGACTTCAAAACTTGAAAATGTATTCCTCTGTTATCCAGGCGGGCTCCTGATTGCTGAACTTGAAAAGTATTCCCTTGTTCTCCAGGTGGGCTCCTGACTGCAACAAAATAGACAAACAAAGAAAATTTTCTGCCCCAGTTTAGTAACTGGGTACAACATGTTATCAAATATTAAAAATTAAAAGCTAAAATTGAATTGTATTTCCCTTGTTCTCCAGGCGGGCGCCTGCGCGCTAAAACTTGAAAATTACTCCCTTGTTCTCCAGGTGGGCTCCTGATTGCTGAACTTGAAAAGTATTCCCTTGTTCTCCAGG
>MU686247.1:7026-32486 GCA_026770625.1 Nicotiana glauca | reverse complement strand
TCTATCTTAGGAGAAAGATTCATCAGACTAAGATTTTGATCCTAGGAGAATGTTCATCAGACTAGGTTTTCTATCTTAGGAGAAAAATTCATCGGACTAAGATGTTGATCCTAGGAGAAGATTCATCAGACCAGGTCTTTTGCTATCTTAGGAGAAAGATTCATCAGACTAAGATGTTGGTCTTAGGAGAAAGTTCATCAGACTAGGTCATCTATCTTAGGAGAAAGATTCATCAGACTAAGATTTTGATTTGGAGGAAAATCCATCAGACTAGGACTTTTATCCTAGGAGGAAAAAAAAATGTGAAAAGCAATGGAAGCATTTTGTGCACACTAGCAAAACAGGCAAGGGAAAATATTTGAGAAACTTCCCTTTTGTCGGCTCTCCTCGTCTTCCTTTTCTTTTTCTTCCTTTTCTTTTTTTCCTTATTGTTGAACCAACTTTCTTGCGCTGCTTTGTTCCTGTTTCAAACAAAGGAAACTTGTGAGTTTAAAATGTGGTGGTTAGTTTGTGGCCTTGAACTTTGAGGGCAGCTGCTTCTGTGTTTGCCAAGATGACTGATTTCCACTCGAAGACCTTGCTTGTTTATGGACCAACCCTTTTTCTCTGTCATTCTCACCACAAAACCTTTTCTCTGTTCAGGCCCGATACCGTCAATGTGTTGCATTGCATGAACTAGCATTCCCCAGCTTTTGTATTTCACACGAATCCCAAAGCACGTCAATTACCACCCACTCAAGATGTATGTTGTTCTTTTCTTGACTTAAAACCCTGGTCCGGTCCTTGAGCTCTACAGCTCCCCCATTTGCCATGATAACTTTGACTTCTGCTTGGAAGGTCTTGCTTGTGCTAGTTTAACACCCTTTTATCAAGATTATCACAGGAAATATCTTTGATCTGTTCGCCCTAAACCTTCATTTGTTGCATCATTCATGAATTGACATATACCAAGCCTTTGCATTCCACAAGGATCCCAAAGCATGTTGATTGTTTCCAACTCAGTGAGCCTGCTGTTCTTTCCTGACTTAATGCTTTGATGCAATTGGAAAGCTGGTGGCAAATTTTGAAGTCATTTTTCACTTGTTTTGAACAACCGACCTAGGACGAGGGAGTAAAACAGGGTAGGAGGAATAGAATAAAGGATAATGGAAAGAGATGATTCCTAACAAGAAACCTACAGAGTAGCAAACCATCAGATGTGGATACCGACTCTAGCGACCTTGACATGCACCTGCAGCCTACTCTGTTTAACAACTCTGATGTTCAGCTCTTGTTGTACCTTTTTGCCGTGAAACTAGGCTTCAATGCTCTGCTTGCTCGATCTGATTCACCATCCTTAGTCGACTTGTGGTGCCCGTAGGGTTTTCACCATCAAGTCTCTCTCATTTTGTTCTTTCTGTCAACTTACCGTCGCCTTACGGTGCCCGTGAAGGTTTTCACCAATAAGACTATCATTTTTATTGTTTTTTCTGCTTGGACCAGAGTGTTGTCTCTGACATGAATCACCTCTACTTGCTCAACTTGTCATTTCTTGGAGACTGATCGGAAGGTCTTTCTTTGGACCATAATGTGGGCTTTTGGATAGGGTTAGAAAAAAAGGGTATCAAAAGGCTCGAAACAATTCAACACGGGTTCAAAAATTACAACTTCGGAATCAGATTTCTCACAACCCAAAACTTCTGCCCCAGTTTCCTTCTTGGGGACTTTTGAACTTTTATTTTGGTGTGACTGAACCTCAGAGAGAGGCTGCCTACGTACCCTTTCGGGATCAAGTCAAACGTAGTTCATGCGACTACTTTTGTTGTGGTGATCTTTCCTTTCTTCCACTTTCTTTTCCTTTCTTTTCATTCTTTTCTTTCTTTTTCTTTTCTCGCTTTTCTCTTTTCTTTTCTTTCTCTTTTCTTTTCTTGTTCTTTGTTTTTTCTTTCTTTTCGTTTTCACTGTTTTTTCTTTTTCTCTTCTTTTCATTTCTTTTTCTTTCCCTTTCTTTTTCACTGTGTTCTCCTGTTTCTCCACCTACTTTCCCCGCTCGGGCTTTCGAGTTTTGTTATTGATTTCGAAAGAGGGGTACGAAAGAAAATAAATGAGGCTCAAAAGGGGTAGCAACGGATAAAGTGTTTGGATAGTAGAACAAAATGCCTTCGTCATTCCAATCTCCAAAACATGCCAAGTGCAAACTATACTATTGAACGAATTCAGGAAAACATAAGTAACATCCTTTGATTGTACCAGAATTAATAACCATAATCACAGATTTTCCTTCTGTATTTGTCAATTACCTAGCACCTATTGGACAACAACCTCGGTACCATGAACGGTCCCTGTAGACTTGGGACAAACTTTCCTTTGGCTGCAAACCGAAGCGGCATGATGCATTTCGACAGTATTTCTTTATGTTCCATCTGTCCCTAGTTTCACTTGATTTGGGCTCGAAGTGATCTCAAGATGCTTTTACTTATTTCCCTCAAATATCTTTATCATCTTCAACATTGTTTCATTGTTTCCTTACTAAACTGACTTTTAAAAATCAGGCTGAGAATTATGCGTGCATGTCATGTCACCAGAGCCAGCATGAAAAAAATTGTAAAAGGAGAAGGGAATTAAATAAAATGAACTGGAAATGGCGGGAAACAGAGAATTGCATTAGAGTGAAGGTGAAAGGGTTTAAACAACAAAACAAGCAAACTAGACTAGTTACAACCTTTGAACAAACCTAGACAGTGCTACACAAGCTACTACGACTAGACGAACAAGGCAAAGTGAAAGGATAGAAGGGTTTGAGTCACAAGATAATATTCGGATTACAACCCTGAAATTACCCGGATAATAGAAATGACAACAAAATAAACCACCAAAACTCAAAGAGATGGAGCGTCTTCCCAATTACCAAGCACGACATCTTAGCCACTGAATTTCACGCCAAGACTGCTAGAATTTTCACATGTCTTCATCAAGTTGTTCTGAACAAACTGCTTCTGGGTTTCTTCTGCCGGCTCATTCTCATGATCAATCATACCCACAATATGCATCTCATTATGCAAAGGAGATGGACTTTGGCCAATGTTTGCTGCATCTAGACTTTGCACGACAATGTCGCCTGCATCAATAAGCTTCTGAATTGCATTCTTCAGATTCCAACATTTCTCTATGTCGTGCCTCAGGGCACCTGAGCAGTATGCGCACTTTTGAGAAAGATCGAACTTCTTTGGAGGAGGGTTCGACGCTTTTATCTGAATCGGCTTCAACATGTCCAGTGTCCTTAACCGCTGGAACAGACTGGCGTATGATTCTCCCAATGGAGTGAATGTTTTCTTCTTTCGTAACCTCTCATCCTTTAATCCTGGATTAGGTCGAAAACCTGATCCGGGGTGTTTTTGGTAAGCTCGCGGGGGTAGATGGGTATTTCGAGGAGCTGGGTACTGTGATGGGCGACTTTGGGAGTTCTGTGCACAAGGATAACCATGGGGAAGATGTCGAGGCTGGAAGTGTTGATCAAGAAGACCTGTCGGATCGTCTTTTCTGTTCCTCTTTCTTCCGACCAAGCTTACTGGTATGTTCTGAATGGCTTCCGGACAGCTCACGATTTTACCTGACTTGATTCCTTCTTCTACTAGCTCCCCCAATTTTAACACATCATTGAAAGGCTTTCCCAGGGCCGGTATCAAATGACTGTAGTAGGTGGGTCCCTGGGCCTGTAGAAAAAGCTTAACTATTTCTTCTTCGCTGATCGGGGGACTGACTCGAGCAGCTTGCTCCCTCCATCTGAGCCCAAACTCATTGAAGCTTTCCTCCGTCCTTTTTTCCACCTTAGAGAGCGAGGTGCAGTCTGGAGTAACACTTTATTTGCATTGAAAGTATCGGACAAAGTCTTGAGCCATGTCGCCCAATGTAAACCACTTATCAACATCTTGATGGGTATACCAGTCCGAGGCTGTCCCCGTTAGGCTTTCATTGAAATATGTCATCATCACGTCATCTTTCTCTCCAACAATCCTTATTCCGTTGAAATATACCTTCAAGTGGGCTACCGCATCTCCGCACCCATCGTACAAGTTAAATTTTGGTACTTTGAACCCTGCGGGCATGCTTCCCTGGCCTTCCACTCTTCGCTTGTCCCTGAAGGACTGTTCTGTGCTTTTCAACTTCCTGGGTACCCCATCTCGCCTTTCTCTTCCTGTAACCTTTTTATTTCTAGCATGAAGCTCATCCCGATAGCTTTTTGTGTAGGAATCGAGGACCTTGCGGGCAACCTCTGGGGAGTGATACTGGGCATTATGAGCTTTGAGTGGGTATTCATTGTTTGGGGTAATGGATATGACGGGATAGTAATTTTAGGGAGATGTAACTGGAGGACGAGTGATGGAGTTACTAGGGTAGTTGGGAAAATTGTGGTAAGCGGGCGTATCTGGGGAATATGGAGGATCATCTGGCATTGTGTTGAGAGTTTAGGTAACGACAGTATCCAGAAAAATTGGTGGCGGGGGTGGTGCCTTCCCAGTCATCCAGGCTTGATACATGTCTGCCATGTGTTGTCTTAACATCCGCACCTCTTCAACCAATCCCTTATCCCGTTCAATCAACTGCTGTCGGGCACCGATATCAACCAACTCAGTTCTATTGTTGTTGGCCATTGCCTTTTGTCCTTGTGTTGCAAAGAAGAGTTACCACTTTAAAACCACAAACCAACCACCTTTTTGGAATGACATGACAAAATGAAACCATCACGTTAGCGTTAAGGCATTTAACATATTGGTACCCGCACATTTGGGGAGTGAATGCACTTGAGCAGTTAACGATTTCTATTATGCCTTTGCTCGACTGCTTGCATCATCCCGACGTTCTTTATTCCCGATTGCAACTTTTCTTTTATTTCTTCCCCTTTGCCCTATGGATATTACCTACGTATCATGACCCTGCATGAATCAGACCAAGCGTAGTTCTTGCAAATTGAATGCAAAAATAAAGGGATAATTTTTGGAATTTTTCAGATCTTTATTAATAAACGCCGATTACAAGCGATGCTAGACTAGTTATTTTTCGAAAAGGGAAAAATTACAAAACTGACTTAAAAACAAAATGCAGACTTGATGACTAGGAATACATTAAAGCTTCAAATCCTGCAGTCCACGGGGCATCACTCGGCATCGCCATGGGCCTACGCAAGACTGAGAAGGTTTCGATGTCGACCGTGACTATTTAAAGGAAACTGGCCATGTAATGACTATTTAAAGAAAACAAAGACTCCATTTCGCAAATACAGCCTTTCAGCACTTCTAAAAGGGAGATTTTAAGGCTGTGCCCGCAAACCATTTTAAAATGACTCAAGGTGGTGTTCTTGTAAAAACAGCCTTCCGGCGCCCTTTTGGGGACATTCGGCTTATTTTAAACAAGAATGGCGTCACCCGCCTTATTGAAAAAAATTAAATTTTGGTATTTTTGGCTATTTTGCAAAAGGGGTGGTTGGACCCGATGAGGGTTGCCTACGTATCTCACATTAGGTGAGAATCAAACCAGCGTAGTTCGGGCAGATCGGATAAAGGCGAAAATTAGAAACAACAAACTTAGAGAAAACATATTTTATTTTATTTTATTTTATTTTGAAAATGATGCAGAATGCAAAATCTGTTTGAATCTTCCTTTTCCCCCTTTTTGATTTTTTGACTTTTCAAAATGATCTAATGCAAAATCTTTTTTGACTTTTTCATATTTTCTTTTTCCTATACACCTTGTACAAAAACATAAATTCGCATTATTTTCACACCTCACCCTCTTCATTTTTTATTTTCAATATTTGTCCTTTCTCTTTTCCTTTTCCTCAAAAAATTCAGTAGAGGTTCGGCGCTATTTTGACACTAAAATAGGTAATTAACTCTCTACACTGCTATTTCTCTCTTTTCGTTCAATTTTCCAAATACTCACCTGCTATTTCTCTCTTTTCGTTCAATTTTCCAAATACTCCAAAGCCGGTCAGCATGCAAGTCTGAGAGAAATAAATGCATATGCAACACGTAAGATGCATCATGATGGTCTTTTCCATTTCAGGTTACCTGTCCTAGACGGATCCAACCCTTGTGGTGAGTCCCTAAGTCATATGCACGTGATGCAAATAAGCGCTCCTACTAGGAATCCGGCATGAAGTCAAGTTATTCTAGGTTCAAAACCTGGGTATGTGTTCTAGACTGTGTACCCGAGCGGACAACTCGAGTCGAGGAGGGGGCTACGTACCGGAGACCCGCGGGATCGTCCGGCTTAGTAACTTGTCCGGCCACTTTCTTATTTCAAGGTATGACACTAACAGAATAGGGAGTCTCAACCAGTATGCACATCCCAGAAGGTGAGAAGAGAAGGGTTTCGACACAGTTTATAGATATAGTTCAAATAGTATCAAAGCGAGAAAGAGCAGCATTTTGCACATTAGGTTCAAACATGTAGTAAAATTAGATAACTGATAAAGCCAAATGCAACAATATATCTAAGCTCAAATTCTGAACCCTAAATCGAAATTCTGGGTCCTTATCCCCAGCAGAGTTGCCACAGCTGTCACACCTCCTTTTTCGCTACACCCCCGTAAGGGCGTAAATGAGTTTTTCCACTTAAAGGACAATCGAAACGGGATTTGTTATTAAAGATTCAAAGTTGCCACTTGGGAGATTTATGGTGTCCCAAGTCACCGGTTGATTCCCGAATCGAGGAAAATTGACTCTGTTTAACAGTCCGCAAACCAGAAATCCAGGTAAGGAATTCTGTTAACCCGGGAGAAGGTGTTAGGCATTCCCAAGTTCCGTGGTTCTAGCACGGTCACTCAACTGTTATATTCGGCTTATTTATCTGATTTCAAAACATGTTTTAGCTTATGTGCTTTTTAACCGTAAAACACTTTTGTTATTATTTTAACGAGAATTGCAACGTCGTGAAAACGTGTCCCAAACCACGTCACATAAATGCACCCGTGGTTGTTGATACATTTCAACTTCGTTGAGATTTGGATTTGGGTCACATCAATGTGCAACCGAATTTAGGAAGGTAATGTCATTAAATACGCGCCTAAAGAGACTAACGCATTATTATATTGGGGAGGGCCGTGAAATTCACTAAACGGCCCGTCCCGAAATCTAATTTCAAAGTATTGTACTCAACTAAAACATACTACGACGTTCATGATTAATGTCCTAAGCTAATTTGGGATTGTTTATGAGGCCATCAATTATGAAATTACTTATGGGAAAGTGCATTAATTAATTATGAATTGGGCCTGGCGTGATTTTAGTTTATAGGCCCTAGATTCCTTTCCCTTCAAGATCAAACCCAATACCAATACAAATGCCCCCAAACCTTAAGCTTACTCTTAGCAATTAATTTTCAAGTATTAAAACAGAGAATGTCCACGCCTATGAATTCAAAACTAAGAAGCTTATTCGACATGGAAAAGTTAAAGGAAAGCAATGGAATAATTTTGTAAGTTACCAAACTAACATGTAGGTGCGGAAAAGCAACGACAGTGAAGAAAGTTGAGAAAATATACACAACTGGAGAATGTATTATACACTAACTCAAAACAACAAATTGAGTTAAGCAGCAGAGAATTGATAACAAATTACAAAGATAATGTGAAGTTCAAAGATCCAAGGATTAAACTAAACAAAATATCAAGAGATTTACCAAACAGTGCACTAGCGTAAGGGAGCGGAAATGGTCAGCAAGGAAATGGTTTTCTCTTTTTAATCCAATGTAGAAGCTAATTAATGACAGTAACATTCAATTAAACAGTGAGATTATTAACATAGTATAGCAATGGTAAAGAAAAACGAGAATTACTTGGGCCAAGCAGATCTGAAGATCGAGCTTCTTCCTCTTCGTACGACCTCGACGCACCGGACCTCGACGAAACGACCTTGAGACTTCAACGACTTGCTCCAAACAGATCTCACAAGAGAGTTCCGAAATGGACCCAAACCAGCAAACAAAATTCCAGCAGCGAAATAAGGTTACACAACTTCAAACTCAATCTCAGAAACTGAAGTTTTCTTCGAATTTATTCGAGTGTCAACACCAGAAAATCCAATTGTCGAACAAATTTTATTGATGAAAAAAGTCAACGTATACAAAAATAGAGCAGAAAAAACTGAAACTACGAGTTAGAACTTCGACATCGTAGCCTCACCGAAAACTTCGGACAGATCTCATGCGAAATTCATTTTTGAGACCGTGAAATTGACTCAGACGGAGATAACGACAAGTTCTATCGTCCGTTTTGCTTCCGCCATCTGTATATGTGTGGAGACTAGTTTTAGAAGAGATCGAGACAATGGGGTGCAGCTGCTGGTCGTTGCAGTGAGGAAGATGAAGAAAACATTTTTCTCTCTATTATTTGCATGTGTGTGGAAGAAGACGTGAGGGTGAGGGTGGGGCCTTTTTGTATTAATTTTTGTCCGTTTCTGGTGTATTCATTTTTCGTTTGAATTTCATCCTTTTTTGGTATAGTTATTTTTTGTGTGAATTTTTTTTCCTCCCTCTCCCCTTGTGTGCATGTGTGTTATATAGTAGTGTATAAGGTATATGTGGGGGAAGGTTTATGTGGGGGAACTAATTTTGGGAGAGGTATTTGTGTGAAAATAATTTTGGGGAAGGTATTTGTGGGGAAATAATTTTGGGGGAAGGTCTCATATGGGGAGAAGTGTTTTTGGGGGGTGGGGGGAATATTTTTGGGGAAGGTTCTTCTAATTTTTTTATTCCCAATTTCTTTTTATCTTCTTTTTTTATTAAAAATCCTAGAATTAAAACCTAAATTATCTAAAATTCTACTAATTATAAAAATTATAAAAGCTACTTAATCCTAAATTAAAAGAGAAAATCTACAGAAGGAAAAGGTGTAAAAATGAATTTTTTTTTAATTTTTATGAAAATCAAATGACTTCCGATAAAACCTAAATGCCAAGCAAGATATTTTTTGGTATTTATTATTTTGATTTTTAAATATTAGAATGCATGAAATGCGATAAATAATGGAAAATTCCTAAAAAATTAATAAAAAATATTTTGACTTATTTTTAGGAGTTATCTTCATGTAGGGCAAAAATCACGTGCTTACAGGTATCGTTGAGGCGAGTGGAGTTGCTTTTTCTATGTTCCACCTTAACGGATTGGAGCGGCTTATTAGTGGTGGCGGGCATATGATTGGGTAGCCCGGCTGATGCAGTTTCACTTACTTGAATTCAGTTTTTAGAGATGTTCTTGAGAGAGTTTGCACCTGTCCCTTCGGGATGTATGGCACGCGGAGTTTGAGTAGCTATTCCAGGGCACTATGTCAGTATTGGAGTATGCTATTAGATTTAGTTATTTGTCTAGGCATGCACCTGCTTTGGTCACCACAGTTAGAGAGCGAGTATGTAGATTCATTGAGGGACTCAGGAATGATATTCGGTACAGCATGGATCGGGATTTAGTGTTAGATGTTTTGTTTCAGCAGGCGGTAGGTATCGCTCGCTGGTTAGAGGGCATGTGGGACCGAGAGCGAGAGGACAGGCGAGGCTAGTAAAGAAAGGGCAAGAGAGAGAATACAGAGAGGCAAGGAGACCTCGTAGACCAGAGAGATATACTGGTCCTTATTTTGGAGGCAAGATACGGCATGGTAGAGGTTTTATGGGTCAGCCAGTTCAATTTGCACTTCCAACTTTGCATAGTGTTTCAGGTGATCATGGGTCTCAAAGTACTCGTACTGCACAGTTTCCAGAGCCACGTCAGTAGAGAGGTTGCTTTGATTGTGGAGATACCAGCCACATGGTGAGAGATTGTCCTAGACTCCAGTCAGATATGTCACAATGGGGTATGCAGGTGAGTTGGGGGCACCCAAGAAGGGGAGGCCTGGCCCGTTGATGTGTTCTCTATAGCAAGCTTGAGACCGCTGTGTCCGATGGGGTCGTAGAAATGTGCTTGTGATTTGTTACAGAGGGGCACCGTTTGTGTTTGTTTTAGTTCTGATTATTGGGGTGAGTTCCCCTATTTTTGCTCCACCTATGGGAGAGTTCATGACTCAGTGTTTTGTTTACATGTTTGCCCCTATTTGGAGATTCTATGAGTGGTAGTTGTGTCTATTATTTTTTTTATTCCTTATTAAGAGTTATGAGACTGGTAGTTAAATTCCTATTGTCCATTACGATAGGTTGATATGATTATTGAGTATATTGGTTACGAGCTGTTATTTTTATTCTCCAGCGGTGTGGGAGCCATTACGTGTTGTAATTTTGTTGACGGAATTGATCTAGTGAAAGGTTCCATTTGGTTTAATGTATATCTTACTTGTGATACAGAGTTGAGGGTGGGAACCTCGTGAATGTGTTCGAACCGAGTTGTGTGCTACGGTTGAGAGTTATACCTTGATGAGATCCTTATGATTTGTTCATGTACTTTTATTTTCCAATTTAACTTTATTCATAGTATGGTACTGATAGATAGTTGTGCATGTCGAGCTTGTTTGGTAGTTTTCTTATGTGTTTCTTTTTACATATTCAGTCATTTTTGTTCTGTGCTTCTTGAGTAAGCTTGTGGGGTGTGTGCCCGCTGTTGTTAGCTGTGACTTGTCGATTTGGGTGTATAGTTATGAGTTCTTCATGTTTCTTGCATCGTTATCAATGTTGTGGAGGTTTGAAATGGGTTCCTATCGGATATGAGGCGAATGGTCAGAGCTGGTTTTGATTACTGACACATATTATGATTAGAAGTGTTATTATGGGTTTATTTGTGGTGTGTTATGTTGTGTGATGGTACTTGGTGTGTGTAGGCTTGAGTTGTTACAGCTTTTTGAGACTGATACCAGATATGGATTTCGAATTGGGTCTTTTGGACATGGATGGAAGGTGAAACTTTTGGCTATAAGGCTAATCGGCGTTGGTAGAAAGGCTAATTCATAGTTGAGATGGTGTCATCAGTTTTATGTGGGTTGGGGTGACGTGAGGTCACACGCGGGTGTATGTTGGATGCGTATAGTTATTTTACGGCTTCGAGACAATTCTTGGCACGTTCGAGGACGAATGATTGTTTAACAAGGCGAGGATGTAATGACCCGACCGGTCATTTTGAGAATTTAAGCTCCGTTCTGTGGAATAATGTCTTGAAAAGGTTCATATAATATGTATTGACTTGCGTGCGTGGTCGAGTTCAGTTACCGGATGATTCATAGTCAAATTTAGGAGAAGGATTATAGTTTGGATGTTTAAGTGGTGAGAATTTGACCAAAATTTGACTTTGGAGTAAATGACTCCAGAATGGGTTTTGGATGATCTTAACAGTTTTCTGTGGTGATTTTTGACTTAGGCGTGCGTCCGAATTCAGGTTTCGAGGCCCGTACGGTAATTTGGAACATTTCGGCGAAAGTTAGAAAACTTAAAGTTGGGAAGATGGAGAAGTTTGACCAACAATTGACTTTTGTGTTATCGGGGTTGGAATGCAATTCCGAGAGTTGGAACAGCTATGTTATGTCATTTGGGACTTGTCTGCAAAATTTGGCATCGTTCCAGTTGATTTGATAGGGTTTGGCATGAGTTATAGAAGTTGGAAGATTTGAAAGTTCATAAGTATAGAACTCTTTGGTACACTTGGACGGGGTCCCAGGGGACCCAGGCGTGTTCCAGTCAAGTTTCGAATATTTTTGCATAGTTTTGAGCAGGTCTAGTTCTGGTGTTTTCGCACCTACAACTTTAGAGCGTAGGTGCGGCTCTACTTCTGCGTGAGCCTGGCCATTTTTGCAGTAGTGAAGGCCTGGGAGCTTGCTAATTTCTGCGGAGGCTGGCACGCTGGTGCGAAGGGCACTTTTGTGGTCCAGTGATCGCACTTGCAAAGAATCTTACTTTTGCGGCTTCCGCTTTCATTTATGTGATGCCGCTGGATCAACTGCAAATCCGCATATGCGGTCCTAGGCCTGGTTAGCTAAGTTCGCAGATGCGGACTCTTTCTTGCAAATCTTGTTCCATAGATGTGGTATCTTGTCCATAGATTCGGAAGATCTGGCATAAATATTTAAGTCGAGGGTTAGCCATTTTCTTCATATTTTGAGTTTTAGACTTCGGTTTTGGGAGCTTCTTTTTGGATTTTTCATGCAAATCGATTGATTAAGTGTTCTTCACCTAGGTTTTAGTATATTTCATGATTTTATCTTTGTTTTTATCATTTAATTTGTGTTTTGAGTTAAGGAAAATGGTAGTTTTTGAAGAAACTTCTCAAAACGAAAAATCATGATTTGAGGGACGAAATGGTATCAGAAATTAATAATTTTAGTATGGTTTAACCCATACCGAAATGGGTGTCCGGATTTTGTGAAATTTATTAAATTCTGAGGTGTGTGCATGGGGGTCGACTTTTGGGTTAATTTTTAGATTTTGATAAGGATTGATTCTTTATGATCCGAAAAGGTTTCTTATGAGTTTTATTTGTGCTTTGAACTTAATTTGGTTAGATTTGAGCCGCCCGGAGGTCATTTCACCCGAGAAGTTCATTTTTGAATATCGATTTGTCTTTTGTGAGGTAACTATCTTGCCTAACCTTGTGTAGGGGAACTGCACCCTAGGATATGAATCTTCTATGTTTATTGTAGTCCGTGTACGCGTGGTGACGAGTGCGCGCTCGTACCTATTTTGTGGAAATTAGCCTTACAGGGTACTTAGGTCCTTATATTCACTGGGTATGGAGTTGTTCTTGATATGACTGAGTTCCAACTTACTAGTTTCACCTCTACATGCTTAAATTAGAATTCACTCTTATTGCCCAATTGACTCTTACCTGACTTAACAGAAGATTTTTACCTCATCTGTTGCCATGTTATCTTTTTGTAACTGCTTGTCTTTATTTGAAATTATCATCATCTTATCCTATAATTGTTTAGTCTTAATTGACGTTATGATTATCTTTCGGCTGCTTATCCTTAATTTAATTGTTGAATATCCTCGTAATTGCTCACCTTAAAAGAAGTTTAGATATCCTATATTTTAGTTGACTTGTCTTTATTTGGAACTATTTCACTCGTGTTAGCTTTCCCGTTATTGAATTGTATATGGTGGGATCGTCGTTACATATTAGTTTTCCCTTATTGAGTTGTTCTCTTTACGCCTAGCATTCTTTATTGTGGTTATTCCTTGTGAAATGGTTCTACCATTTCTTTGTGATCTACAGTTCTTGAGTTTATTTACTTGTCGTACTTTGTATCATTTTCATTGTCATTGTTGTAATTTTTTGGTGATGCATGAGGTTTCTGTCATGTGGTTGTTGAAATTGTGGTGCACGAGGTTTCTGTCATGCGGTTGTTATTATGGGGTTGCATGAGATTTCCGCCATGCTGTTGTTACTATTGATATTTGCACTTGCGGCGTGACAAGGCGGGATATATATATATATATATATATATATATATATATATATATATGGGGGTTGCGCATGTGGAAGACAAGGTGGAAACATTATTACGCACATGTGGCATGACAAGGCGGGCATTTACTTTACTATTGCACACGTGGCAAAACAAGGTGGGTTATGTCAAGGATAGATTGTGAAGATTTGTGATGGCCTAGGGGCATTCTTGTTGTTGATATCCATGTAGTGGCATACTTACCTGTGTGAGATTTATCTTGTGAAAGTTGTGAGAAAACATTTTATATGTCGTCCGTTCTTTTCCTTATGCTTATTTGTTGGTATGGACTTTGTTAGGACACTTGCACAAGCATACACATAGTTAAGCGCCCCTCATCGTATAAGAGGTTTTCTTGATATTGTTGAGTATAGATGGAAACCCTTGTTACTTTCCTTCTATGTGAAAATGGCTCTATTGTCACGTGAATATTCAGTGCGGTTATGAGGTGTTATGAGGGCACATGATGTCGAGTGTTAGGGTTCAGTTATTGAGGTCCATTAGTTGTGATTCGTCTGAGGTTCGGTACTTCTTGGACTTTGTTTGACTAAAACCTGATGTAAAAGCAGTTGTAATTGCTGAGTTATTACTGTCGTTGTTGTATATGTGGTTCCGAATTTAGGTTGTATTCCATTCACTCTTCTATGCCGTTCTTATGGTATTTCACTAATACTTGTTGTTTCCTTTCTTATTGAAATTACTGTATTGCTTAGTCTTTATGTAGACACCATATTCTGCTATTCCCATACTTATACTTGTTAAGTTTATTAGACCAGTGGGTGTCTTAACTGTTTCTCATCACTACTCCACCGAGGATAGTCTTGATACTTACTGGGCACCGTTGTGGTGTGCTCATTCGACACTTTTGTAATTTTTTGTACAGATCCTGGTATTTGATCGCCAGTAGAAGTGCAGACCGTTGTTGAGGAGACTCAAGATAAACCTATTGTTGCATTCACAGACTTTGGAGTCACCATCCTATTTTGTATTCACATTGTTTCTACTTATTTCCAAGCAGTTGTATTTAGAAGTTGTAGCAAACTCTATAGAGCTTATGACTTGTACAATCGGTTTTGAAGTTGTAAATTTTTAGGATATTCCTATTTCAATTTGTAATATGTTATTTAAATATTGTTGTTGTTTTGTCAAATCTTAAGCTTACCTTGTCCCTAATACTATGTGCCGTCGCGATACCCAACAGAGGAAAAATTTGGGTCGTGACAGGTTGTGATATAATGGAATAAGGGAGGTTTTTGATATTGATTATAATGATATGGTGGGATTGGGTTGGGGTTGTAAATAAAATATTGATAGGTTATGATACGGTGAAATAAGGGAGGAATATGACATTGATTATGATGATATGGTGGATCGGTTACGCTGTAACAAATTTTATATGTGATTCTTAATATTGATAAATGATATTATGGTGAAATAAGGAAGTATTGTGTGTGTACAGTGGGATCGGGTTGCAAACTGCAACAGATTGTGTATGTTATTGTGTCATTTTTCTAGGCTTTTTATATAATATTTTGAGGTCTAATATTCTGGATTCTATGGTTGGGAGGATTGAGCTCATTATCATAAATTAACTTCTTTACCATCATTTCCTATTTCGTTTTATTTTGTTATTATTATGATTATTAGTAGTATTAGTACTCCATATTGGTTATTGTAAGTGACCCACCTTAGCCTTGTCACTTCCTTCGTTGAGGTTAAGCTTGGCACTTATAGAGTATATGGGGTCGGTTGCACTCATACTACACTCTGCACGTCTTGTGCAGATTTTGGAGACGTTCCTAGCGGAGGTCAATAGATTGCTTGGATCCAGTGCTTGACAAAGACTTGAGATACAACTGCACAACGTTCACATCCCTGAAGTCCCCTTCTACATTACTCTAGATGTTTATTTTGATTCGAGCAGTTATGCATTCATTCAGACTATTATTTGTAGTACTCTAGACACTCGTGTATTCGTGAAACTAGTTCTGATAATTTTGGGTCATGACAAATATACTCTATTTATGTGGTCAACCTAATCAACTCAAGTTAATAAATCTTCAACTTTCCTTGAACCTTCTGAATCTTCAACTCTTTTAACGGCCACTTCAACTTGTTTTTCTCTTTTTTTTGGGATCTTCAAATATTGGATGATCAGTTTTTTTAGGGGGTGGGGGTGGGGGGAGGCTATACAATACTTATTATTAATGCACTCTTTTGACTAAATGTGTACAAGAAAAAGGTTAACAATGGAAGAACATTCTTGGAACATTACAATATTTATGAGGTGGTCAATGTACGATTTACACTTTCAAAATGATATAATTTTAATGGAAAAATTGAATTATTTTTTAATTAATTCTATCTTGGTTTTGTAAATGGACAAGTACTCTGTCCGTTTACTTTTACTTGTCCACTATTGATTTTGCATAATGTGCATAATTTACTATGATACCTGAACAAAACAGAACCGCACAACCATGCAAGCTGAGTTCCGAGCTTCAGTTATGGAGGACAATTAATAGAGAAATGAGATAAGTGAGAGGGAATCAAAAGCTAAAACATGCACTAACTATCTAACTAACACCCGTTACTCATCTAACAACCTTCTAACAATAATTAGATATTCCTTCTTAACTGCCTAACTAACACACATGTTTGTCGCGTGCTCACTACTTAGCACCCTCAATACTCCCCCTCAAGCTGGTAGGTGCGAAGATGTTGAGCATGTAACGACCCGACCGGTCATTTTGAGCCCTAGCGGTTCAGCAGTCTGAGGCCATGAGTAGCTTCATTTCAGGTATTGTGACTTGTTCGAATGGTCGGAATTTAAATTCAGGAAGATCGGAGTTAAATTTAAATGAAAATTCTCATTTGAGAAGCTTAAAGTTGAAAGAATGAACTAGGATTGGATTTTCGAGTAAACAACCTCGGAATCGGGATCTGAAGGGTCCAGCATGTTCGTATGATGATGTCGGACTTAGGCGTATTCTCGGTTCGGGTTTTGGATAACCCGGGAGCGTTATGGAGCCTATTGTGGAAGCTAGCATTTTGGAAGAAATTTCATAAGTTTTGTTTGAAGTGCATTTCAGTGTTATCGATGTCTGTTTGGATTTCGAGACTGTGAATAACTCTGTATGGTGATTCTGGAGTTGGGAGCGTGATCGGAAGTGAATTCGGAGGTCCGTGGGTCATTTTGAAGCCATTTGGCTAAAGATAGAAATTTGAAGGTTTTTGAGGAGTTTTGACCGAAGGTTGACTTTTTGATATCGGGGTCGGAATACAATTTCAAAAGTTGGAGTAGGTCCGTAATGTCAAATATGACTTGTGTGCAAAATTTGAGTTCAATCGGACGTGATTTGATAGGCTTAAGCATCGAAAATAGAAGTTGGAAAGTTCAAAGTTCATAAAGCTTGAATCGGGGTGTAATTCATGGTTTTAGCATTATTTGTTATGATTTGAGGCTCGAGCAAGTCCGTAATGTGTTATGGGACTGGTTGGTATGATCGTTTGGGGTCGCGGGGGCCTCGGGTGGACTCCGGATGGTTAACGAATTGAATTTGGGTTAAAAACTGTTGCTGGTTGCGGGTATCCGCTTTCCTTCTTCGCGAATGCGAAGCAAGTCTCATGAACGCAAAGAGGAAAATGGGAGGCTTTAGGTTTTGGCCTTCGCGAACGCAAAGAGGAAGTCGCGAATGCGGAGGGGCGGGCTGAGCTGCTACGCGAACGCGAGGAGGGGATCACAAACGCGTAGAAGGAAAAGGTGGGTCTGGGGTCTTCAAACTACGCAAACGCGAGGCCTTGTACGCGAACACGAAGGTCTGGGTGACTGGCCTTTTCGAACGCGAGCAGGAGACCGTGAACGCGAAGAAGGGCGGACCTGGGCTGGGCAGAATGTTTAAAAATTGGATTTTGGGTCATTTCTCTCATATTTTCATGGCTTGGGCGATTTTTGGGGAGCTCCAAGAAAGGGTTTTCATCATCAATGATAAGGTATGTTATCCCCACCTATTATGAGTTAAATACATTAATTAAGTATGGATTTTTAGCATGTAAATGGGTAGAAAATTGAGGGTTAGAGAAAAACCTAGAAAATTTGTGTTCTTGGATTTCGAGTATGGAATTAAGAGAAAATCATATATTTGAGTTCGTGAGTTCATGGGTAAACTTTATCTTTGAGAAATTTCGGATTCCGGGCACGTGGGCCCGAAGGAATTTTTGTCAACTGTTCGTTCGGGGTTAGGAATTGTTATAAATTGGGTAGTAAAGTATAATTGAGCATATATTAATGGATTTAGATGATCGTTGGCTAGTTTTGGAGCATTGTGCGTTGGTGCAAGTCTTCAGAAGAATGTAGAATGCCGGTTGTGGATCTTCGGAGTGAGGTGAGTCTCCTTTCTAATCTTGTGAGAGGGAATTTACCCCATAGGTGAAGTGATTGATTATGTGCTCCTATTTGTGGGGGCTACGTACGCACGAGGTGACAAGAGTCCGTGCGTAGTTACTATTATGCTATTGTTCGGGTAGTTAGGACCCATCAGCATGTTATACTTGAAGTAGGTATGAACCCGTCGATGACTTGGATTGTTTAAATCACCTTTGATTATTAAACGAATTTAAAAAGAGATTAAACATCATTTCCTGAATCGTTAAACAGAGAATTGGTTTTATTTGGATAATTATTCCCCGATAAAATTCTAATTGGCTATTTGAGCATGTATCTTATTTGTACCTGCATCGCATAGATGATTCGCGAGCGGGGTAATATATCACATTAAATTAATAAATGGATTTCTAAAAAGACTTAAGCTTCATTTTCTCAAATTATTAAAGAGAATTGGCCATTCTTGGATCATTGCTCCACGTTGACTTCTTGACTGATTGTCTGTCTGTGTGTGTTTATTTTGGAACGGGCCGAAAGCCTCAGCAGATTAATAGATGCATCTATAGGCGCGCCGTCGACCCTCAGCAAGTGCACATTTATTTCTGTTGGATCGAGCTGTCGCCTCGGTATGATTTGCACATGCTTGTATTGCTGCCTGGACTTAATTAAGTTGTTACATGCCTCACTGTGGCTCGAGATCATTTTGTTAATAATGAAAAGAAATCATGGAAATTTCCTATGAAAGAATTATGTGCTTACTTGTTTCCTCTATCTAGATTAACATCATGTCTAAAGATATAGATCCACTGTTTAATATGTATATTGAGGATAAATAATCATTGGACTATTAGAGAGTGTCAGAGTTGACCATCTCGTCTCTACCCCTTCGGGATTAGGCGGGACACTCACTGAGTACACGTTGATTACGTACTCATACTACACTTCTGTGCATTTTTGTTGCACATGTATTTATACCTCTAGTAGCCTTCGGGGCGTAGCAGCACGGATGTTTCTGGGACTAGGTGAGCTGCATCATTCGAGGTGACCGCAGCTAGGCTAGTCCCTTCCCGTATAATGTATTTACTTTCCGTCCACTGTATTCCGGACGATTGTTGTATTTTATTTTTTTTTATCAGTAGTTACTCATGTACTTGTGACACCGGGTTCTGGGGATGTATTTGGATTATTTGGAAATCTTAAAAGTTGTTTAAATATTTTATTTATTTATTCGGAAGAATACACTGAGTCTTGTTTAAAACGTATAAAAGAAATGTTTTTCAAAAGTTTTAAAATGAGATTTAATTAAGTATTTGAGTTGGCTGGCCTGACGGCGGTGTCCGGTGCCACCACGACCCTTAGTGGATTTTGGGTCGTGATAACATGGTATCAGAGCACTAGGTTCCCGTCGGTCTCACGAGTCATGAGCAAGTCTAGTAGAGTCTCTCGGATCGGTACGGAGACGTCTCTACTTATCCTCGGGAGGCTACAGGGCTGTTAGAAGTACTTCCCTTCTTGATTTCCTTATCGTGTCGGTTCGATTCCTTTGAGGCTTATGCCTTTGATTCCTTCCCACTCAATCTTACGGAACGCGAGCGCTTGTTATAAATTGAAAATTGAAGGATTGTAATGGCACTACAAATGTGGTGCAGGATGATTTTCCCGGTATAGTTGATTGGACTATTATAGTCGCATTGTGGAGGGATATTCTATTGTTTTAGCTCAGTAACATAACTTCTAAGAGCCTTGAGGCTAGGCACAGGTTTCCATGATGCTTATGAACAATTATTCCGCAATGTTGTTGTGATGGTAGGGTGTTTGCCCACGTGTCGGGGCAGTGAATGAATTGAAGGGAGGTTTACTCAGCGTGTAATCAAGTGATTCAGTATTTTATTCCCGGTAGGGGAAAGTCAATCGAACTAAGGATGGTCAGGTGTGGGTTGGTGGAAGTAATGAGGCGTAGTAATTGCAAGCGTGGTGGAGTTCTCCTCTACATTGGGGTGTTGTTGTCCTAATTGGACGTACTAAGTTTGTCGATGTTATAATCTGCTACAATTCGCCTTTATAGCAGGATATTGTGAAATAGTATTGGAGTTACGACTGTCAGATATCGCATGGTGCGGTGGTTTAGGAATGAATCATTATTTCTAATGTTGACGGCTCGATAAAGATGACCTTTGGAAAGGTTTAAAGTTAGAAACAATGGTGGATTTAAGTGCCACGAAGATAGATTTCATTTAAGGCAACAATTGAGAAGCAAAGTATGAGGAAGGACATGTGGGAGGCGTCAGGCGGTGTTTAAAATTTCTAGAAGGCCAAGTATGAGAAGCAAGGTCGAGTGACCGATTAAGGAGATGAGTTCCGCCAAAGTGGGAGAGTGGCGGGTGTTGCATACTTGGTAGTAGGAAGACTACGCACCCTAAGGAGAGTTTGGATCGAATTGGGGATTTTAATGATTGGTGATCGAAGTCTGCCGGTATGATTTGAAGTATGGGCTATTATGCGGCAGAATATTGATATGGCAGAAAAGAGCTGCTTGAAATGGAGGAGGGTGCAGCATAACCCTGAACTGGAAGGATGTTGCCTCACATTTAACTGATATCCGCGAGGAGCGAATGGACTTAAGCAGCTGGAAGGTGAGCTCGGACTCAGGATGGGCTATTGGTGTCATAGTGAATGTACCCCGTGCAGCGGCGTGGGAAGATGTCAGGAGGTGATTCCCCTAGGTGGATTATTCCCCCTGAGCAGATTAGCGGTCGCGTGGTTGGTGAAGCTTCTGCAAAGAATTATATTGGTTGGTCAACAAAGAGATCGGTCGTGCGAATTTGGTTAATGATTCAGAATATGAAAGATGGAGATGTACAGGAATATTCCGAGAAGTTTTGATAACTTATGACGGGAGTTTATGTCAATAAGGGGTAAAGGTCGGGTGAACTCAAGAATGGTGAAATGATGGCTTCAAGCTAAGTGGGAGAGTCCCACCGCTTATGATTGGGCTGTATGATTAACTACTTGCGTGATTTATGGTTATTAGCATATTGATGGATTAATTCAGCTATGAGAAAAGACCATAAGTAGTAAATTGAGTGGAGGAATTATTAAGGATGTGCTATGGTTAGCCTTATGGGCTCATGTTCGAACTTGGAAAAAGATTTAGAATTTATGCCTTGTATAGAAGCGGGTTTAAAGGGGAGTGGTTCTGCCAGGTGCTTCGTTGAGAGGGTATTAATGTGCTAGAAGATTCATGGAGTTGACTATATTTGGGACCAAATCAGAGCGAGTGGCTCTCAGTAACGGTCCTAGTGAATTCAAGAGGTAAAGTGTGGTGCCTAATGATGTCGAGCTTGTAGGTACAGTTAAGAATCAAGCTTTGTAGTAGCTTATGAGAAGGTGCCCAGGATGTTCTATGATATTTTGACTTGTGGCGTAGCATTTGAGTGATATGTAATAGTTCGTGGGAATGGAGACAGCCTGGTCTCATGATTCAAGGTCACTCGGGGCGAGTGTAGATGGAGTATGTTATGTGTTGAATGGATTTAGTCTTATTTTTAAGGCAAGCAAGGAGGAATTAGAAGAAGGTAAATTGATTAGCCATAGTTGAATTGGCATATTGGGGCCAGTGATCAGTTCGGTCCGCGAGATCAAGTTATGTGCATGATTTGTGGCGGTACGTGTGAGGCATGTCGGCCGCCGTGATTGATGATTTATCAGGGGCATTCTTCTGTTATGGCTTGTTAAGTGGAAGCGGATTCCGGAAGGGCTATGGTGGCTTGGACCACTACTTGCTGATTTCCATATTCCATGGTTACGGGAATTTACCTATGTGTTGCTATGATTCTCCTGAAGTGAGTTAAGTGCAAGGTTCTTATATGATAAAATGTGAAAATATTAATGAATTCAGAGTTATGATGAAAATCTTGTCCTATCATATATTGGCACGTTGGGTACGGTGAGAGGTATGGAAATGTGAAGTGAGGATCAAGGTTGCAGTTCGGTGTTGACAAGGATGTCACGGGCTTGGATGAACAAGGAAAGGGGTTGAATGATTAAAGTAAATTGGTATTGTCCCCAGCATCACCTGAGATCGATGTGTTATGGAAGAGGTTTTTCATCCTGGTTAAGGATTCATGATCGCTTTTCAGCGTTAGTGCGTCCGATGGTTTAGATGTGCGGACCCGTTATTTATTTCGGAAGATTGTGGGAGCGTGTCCCACGAGAAGATTGTATAAGTGTGGCATGTAGTCACTTGATTGGCTAAAGATTTAAACCAAGTATGAGGGTTGTGGTAATATCATTAATTTGAGAATTTATGCCTCGAGGGCACTTTGTATATTGGGTTATGAACTGGGGAGGTTGCTCCGGTTATGGTGGTTATTCTTACGTAATATGAGGTAAAGGGGAGTTACTACGGACATTTGAAAGGTCATTGGCCAAGTTGGTGCAATCGGAAATCGGCTTGAGATCGGTGGATTGATTTATTTGTGAACAGGGCTTTATATCAGGCCAATGGTGTTCATTTCAGCGAGCGTTCCCTATGGAGGAACAGTCGATGTGTTATTTTTTTGTCAGCTATTCCACGTAATAATGTATTGCGCCGTATGAGTTGTGAGACAGCTTAGTAAATTCAAATTGTGTTGAGGTTCCGCATTGAGACGATGTTATGTGAGCAGGATGGCTCTTGAGATTCAGATCTTGTATCGTACCTCAGTTGTTCTTGAGTTTTGTAGCCTATGACGCTATGTGTTCCTCAGGGATGGTATTATGCAATTAGCGTGCTTACTATAGAAATTTGATATTTATATTGTAATGAGAAGATTTAGCTCGAAGTGTAATCTCCTTATGTGAGATTTGTGTGTAGATCGGGTGGCACGCCGCCATGGGTATGTTATTTGGATTGGGTTGCGCGCCGCAACAGTGTGATGTCGAGTCTGGTCCTCTATATGTTTTTTTTTGTGTTTCGCTTCCTATCCTCTAAGCGAGGGGGTTAGGTAATTCCTTCCATAGTTAGATTTCCTGTTTGTGTTGTTTTCGGATTGGTGGCCTATTGGCACATCGTGGCGTCATATGAGACTTGTGATCGCATTCGGAGTGGCTTATTACCTGAGCAGCTCGTACTGGGTAAGATGAGATTGTGGAATTTAGGATCAGTGCAATCTGATTATATGAAGTATATTAAGGAGCAAAGATCATTATTTGGTTCAGAATGTGGTAATGTTTCTTGTAAGAAGTATAGACTCGATGATTGGTTGACTCGGCAGCTGATTATGAATTTCGGCATCTCATCCACCGTGGCGGTATAGTAATAGTTAGAGTAAGACCTATGTAGGTCATGAGTTGCAATGGGAGCATCGGATTCGTGGAATTTCGACTAATTCAAATAGAAATGTTATTGTGGTCCTATGAGTAAAGTGATGCAAAGTGTGAATTTAGCAGAGTTATGCAGTAATGTTTGAGTACAGCGTATAGTGATTGATACGGTGATCGTATGTTAGAAACAGGCCTGACATAGAATTCCGGATATTGGAATTGGGCTCTAAGGCTTATTTGTTTGAATAAAGGGGAGTATCTTCAGAACTTATCGAGCTAATGTGCTCAACTAAGTTGTGGTGGAACGGGAAGGTGCACAAGGTGCTAAGCACTGATTTCAGGCTAATTCGGTATAGTTCTAAGCACGTTCGAGGACGAACATATGTTTAAGTGGGAGAGAATGTAACGACCTGACCGGTCGTTTTGAGCCCTAGCGCGTCGTTCAGCAATTTGAGGCCATGAGCAGCTTCATTTCAGGTATTGTGACTTGTTCGAATGGTCGGAATTTAAATTCAGGAAGATCGGAGTTAAATTTAAATGAAAATTCTCATTTGAGAAGCTTAAAGTTGAAAGAATGAAATAGGATTAGATTTTTGAGTAAACAACCTCGGAATCAGGATCTGAAGGGTACATCAGGTTCGTATGTTGATATCGAACTTGGGAGTATGCCCGGTTCGGGTTTTGGATAACCCGGGAGCATTATGGCGCCTATTGTGGAAGCTAGCATTTTGGAAGAAATTTCATAAGTTTGGTTTGAAGTGCATTTCAGTGTTATCGATGTCCGTTTGGGATTTTGAGACTTTGAATAGCTCAGTATGGTGATTCTGGAATTGGGAGCGCGATCGGAAGTGAATTCGGAGGTCCGTGGGTCATTTTGAAGCCATTTGGCTAAAGATAGAAATTTGAAGGTTTTTGAGGAGTTTTGACCGGAGGTTGACTTTTTGATATCGGGGTCGGAATACAATTCCGAAAGTTGGAGTAGGTCCGCAATGTCAAATATGACTTGTGTGCAAAATTTGAGGTCAATCGGACGTGATTTGATAGGCTTTAGCATCGAAAATAGAAATTGCAAAGTTCAAAGTTCATAAAGCTTGAATCGGGGTATAATTCATGGTTCTAGCATTATTCATTATGATTTGAGGCCTCGAGCAAGTTCGTAATGTGTTATGGGACTGGTTGGTATGATTGGTTGGGGTCCTGGGGGCCTCGGGTGGACTCCGGATGGTTAACGGATCGAATTTGGGTTAAAAACTGTTGCTGGTTGTGGGTATCCGGTTTCCTTCTTCGCGAACGTGAAGCAAGTCTCGCGAACGCGAAGAAGAAAATGGGAGTCTTCAGGTTTTGTCCTTCGCGAATGCGAAGAGGAAGTCGCGAACGCGGAGGGGCGGGCTGAGCTGCTACGCGAACGCGAGGAGGGGATCGCGAACGCGTACAAGGAAAATGTGGGCCTGGGGTCTTTGGCCTATGCGAACGCGAGGCCTTATACGCGAATGCGAAGGTCTGGGTGACTGGCCTTCACGAACGCGAGCGGGAGACCGCGAACGCGAAGAAGGGCGGACCTGGGCTGGGCTGGGCTGGGAAGAGTGTTTAAAAATCGGATTTTGGGTCATTTCTCTCATATTTTCATGGCTTGGGCGATTTTTGGGGAGCTCCAAGAGAAGGTTTTCATCATCAATGATAAGGTATGTTATCCCCACCTATTATGAGTTAAATACATTGATTAAGTATGGATTTTTAGCATGTAAATGGGTAGAAATTGAGGGTTAGAGAAAAACCTAGAAAATTTGTGTTCTTGAATTTTGACCATGATTTCGAGTATGGAATTAAGAGAAAATCATATATTTGAGTTCGTGAGTTCATGGGTAAACTTTATCTTCGCAAAATTTCGGATTCGGGGCACGTGGGCCCGAAGGCATTTTTGTCAACCTTTCGTTCGGGGTTAGGAATTGTTATAAATTGGATTATAAAGTATAATAGAGCATATATTAATGGATTTATATGATCGTTGGCTAGTTTTGGAGCATTGTGCATTGGTGCAAGTCTTCGGAAGAATGTAGAATGCCGGTTGTGGATATTTGGAGCGAGGTGAGTCTCCTTTCTAATCTTGTGAGGGGGAATTTACCCATAGGTGAAGTGATTGATTATGTGCTCCTATTTGTGGGGGCTACGTACGCACGAGGTGACGAGAGTCCGTGCGTAGCTACCGTAATGCTATTGTCCGGGTAGTTAGGACCCATCAGTATGTTATACTTGAATTAGTTATGAACCCGTCGATGACTTGGATTGTTTAAATCACCTTTGATTAGTAAACGAATTTAAAAAGAGATTAAACATCATTTCCTGAATCGTTAAACAGAGAATTGGTTTTATTTTGATAAT
>MU686246.1:4145-14545 GCA_026770625.1 Nicotiana glauca | reverse complement strand
CCTGGAAACAGCCTCTCTGCCCCCCGTGGTAGGGGTAAGGTCTGCGTACATATTACCCTCCCCATACCCCACTAGTGGGATTATACTGGGTTGTTGTTGTTGTTGTTAGTTTGAGGCAAGACGGGTGGGTTATCTCCTACGGAGTGTTCAGAGTTGTGTGATCTTTATGTTGTGCGTTAGAAGATCCCATTTAATAGTGAGATATATATGTTGAAATTTAAATTTTGGATCGCTCAAGAGAGTGGATTTAACTACTACAAGAGTGAATACGAGATTTGCAGAAGATCTGAAGTACCAGATGGTTTGTGTTCCACGAGCTTATGAAGGATTTAGTTAATCTCACTTTAGTATTGTATAAGAAATAAAGTATATGCGTTATGAGTTATGGTATGTGTTTTTATATATGGATTTGACCCAAGTTGGGGAGTTGCTATTGATTAGCTGATTGCACGACTATGTTCTATGTTGGTTCCGGTTTGAGGCGTGCTAGTGAATCAGTTCTGGTTTGTGGAGATTGAGCCCGAGGATGGCTCGAGTAAAGGAAAATTTTTGACTAATTTAAGACTATATGTTGTAGTGTCAGAAGTGCCAATGAGCCACTGGTTGTTCGGTTCTATTGATCGGATTAAATTGCAGTTAGTTATGGGTGGTTCTGTTCATTGGATCAGGCTAAATGCAGGCAAACAGAGTAAATGACTCTCGAGAATGGTACTAAAGGGTTTGAGATTCTGCATGTGACAATTGGGTATCTTGAATTTGTATATGTGATTAGAACTGAGTCTCCATTGGGAGAGGTCAAGATGGGTAATTTTCTATATCAATTATGGGCTTCTATATAGCACTGTCAGGAAGGTGCAGACAATGGTTCGAAATTCGTAGAATGTTCTATGATGTTTTGACTTACGATGTAGCAGTTGGAAGGTACGAAATGGTTCGTGGGATGTGAGACAGCATGGTCTCGTGATTCAAAGTCACCCAGGATGAGTGCAGATGGATGGTGTTATATGTTGAATGCAATTACTATTATTCCTAGGGAAATCAGGGTAAGTCAAAAGAAGATGGATTGGTTAGCCATATATTTGTTGGCATATTGGTGCTAGAGATCAATTCCTTCAGCAGGATCAAGTTATGCGTGTGATTTGTGGCGGTACATGTGAGGTTTGTCATCCGTCGTAATTAATGTTAATCAAGAGTATTCCATTGTTATGGGCCTGTTACGTGTAGGCGGATCCCGAAAGGTTTATTGTGGGTTGGACTGCTACTTATAGATTTGCATATTCTACGGTTATGAAAATTCACCTGTGTGTTGCTATGGTTCTCCTGAAGTGAGTTAAGTGGAAAGTTTTATATGATGAAGTGCTAATATAATAATGGCTCCGAAGCTGTGATGAAGAGCGTGTTCTATCGTATGTTGGCATGTTGGGTGCAATGGGTGGTATGGAATTTGAAGTGAAGATAGGAGTAATAACTCAGTACAAACAAGGATGTCACGAGCTCGGATGAGTAGGGAAGAAGTCTCGACGTTTAAGGTAAATCGGTATTGTCTTCAGCGTCACCTGAGAATGGTGTTTTGCGAAAAGGCTCTGCACTCTGGTTAGTATTCTTGATCGCTTTCCAGGGTTAGTGTGGTCGGTGGTTTGGAGGTACGACCCAGTTCTTCGTAATGGTAGGTTGTGGGAGGGTGTCCCACAGGAAAATTCTGTAAGTATGGCAGATAGTCACTTGATTTATTGAAGACTTGAACCAAGTATGAAGGTTGTGATAATATCGTTGAATTGAGTAAATATACTCGGAGGGTACTTAGTCTATTGAGTTGTGGACCACGGATAATTTCTTCGAGTTTAATGGATGTTCTTATGTGTTATGAGCGGAAGATGAGTTATTAGGGACCTTTGAAAGGTAATTAACCTAGTTCAGTGTGATCAGAATCGACTTGAGGTTGGTGGATTGATTCAAATGTGGATATGGGCTCTATGTCATGCCAAACAGGTTCATTTCAGTGATACGCTCCTTATGTAGGAGGAGTCAGGGTGTTATTTCGTTGTCAGATATTTTATGTAGTGATACACTGTGCCGTGTGAGTTGTGAGACGGTTTGAGAAAATTCTTATGTGTTGAGGATCCACGTAGAAATGACGGTTATGAGCAAAATGGCTCTCGATATTGAGATTGTATATCGTGCCTTAATTGAGCTTGAGTTTTGGTAGCTTATAGCGCTATATGTCCCCCCAGGGACAGTATTATACACTTACCGTGCTTGTGACCGATATTTGGTATTTTATATTAATTAGAAATTTAGCTCGATGTACACCTCTTTAGGTGAGTGTTATGTGTGGATCGGGTGGCACGCCGCCATTAGTTTGTTATTTGGATCGGGTTGCACACTGCAACAGTGTGACATTGATCATAGTTTCCTATATGCTATTTTTGTATGCCTTGCTTCCTATTTTTCTAAGGAGATCACGTATTAGTGCGTGAGTTAGGCAGTTCCTTCCAGAGTTCGTCTTCCTTTTTGTACCACATTTTAATTGGTAGCCTATCGGCACTTTGTGGCATCATATGAGACTTTTGATTATGTACGGGGTGGCTTATTGCCTAAGCGGTTCGTACTAGATGAGGTCACACATTAGGGAAAAGTTATGCGGATGTATGATATTGCGAGTTAGATCCGTGTGTTCTGTCTCTATGATGGGAGACAGGTTCTTAGTCTTATGTTGTGGTGGTATTGGAGAGCTTGAAGTACAGCTCTTTCATTTGAGTCATTTTCATGAATTGAGTATGTTTGGACTGTTGCTTATTGGTGCGCGTATTGTGCGAGTTGTGGCTTAGTCCTATATTAATGTGTAATATCACCAGAGTAGTGTGTTGATTAGATGAGATCATTGGGATCCTTAATTAGTACGAGTAGATTCGATTTCAGTGTGTTGGAAGGGTAATATCGAGCTTCGACTCAGAAATTTGATATAGTATTTGCCAAAGGAGAAGTGGTTCCATGAATAGTCGATATGAGAAAAGGGTGATGGCTTACTGCGTGTTTTAGTTATCAGTTGCAGTATATGTAAAAGTATTGGAAAGAAACTTTAGTTGTTAAAAGGTTTTCTACCTGTATTCAGGCTCTGTGTGCAGCTGCTGTTAATAGGAGTTATCACTACGAGCGTTTGAGTCATGTGTTATGTTATGTAATTGCACCCGAGGTTGCAAGTATGGGTTATTACAGCTTATTCGGGCTTATTCACAGTATAAATGTCGGATTCTGATCATATGAAAGATTTCAAAAGTGGAAATGTGGTCCTATGGCTTATGGGCTAGATTGGATTGCAAAATTTCAGCTACAATGTATTGTTGGGCCTATATGAGATACTGTGACTTGGGATCACCTCGGGGTATATGCATTGTAAGGTTATCCAGCGATTGGTTGGCGTTTAGAACAACTCTGAGTACGCTCGAGGACGAGCATTTGTTTAAGTTGGGGAGGATATGACGACCCGACCCGTCGTCTCATGAGTTACCGCTCTGATTTCCCCATTGTTAGCTTCCTTATGCTTCATTATCCATATCTTGTGTAATCGAGTTGATTTGAAGTGGTTTCAATAAGAAATGAGACACTTAGTCTCTTTTAAGAAGCCTTAAGTTGGAAAAGTCAACCGGACATTGACTTATGAGTTAGAGGGTTCGGATGTGAATTTCGACGGTTTGGTTAGCTCCGTTAGGTGATTTGTGACTTAGGAGCATGATCGGAAGTATTTTTGGAGGTCTGGTGTAGAATTAGGCTTGAATTGGCGAAGTTAGTATTTTGGCGATTTCCGGTTGCTAGGTGAGATTTTGATCCGGGAGTCAGAATGGAATTCCGAGAGTTGTTGTAGCTTCGTTAGGTGATTTGGGATGTGTGTGCAAACTTTCAGATCATTCGGACGTGGTTTGGTTGGGTTTTTTATCGAATGCATGTTTTGGAAGTTTTAGAAGAACTTAGGCTTGAATTCGATGTAATTTGATGGTTTTGGTGTTGTTTGAGGTGTTTTGATGATTGAAACAAGTTTGAATGAGGTTTTAGGATAGGTTAGTGTTTTTGGTTGAGGTCTCGGGGGCCTCGGGTGTGTTTCGGATGCCCAACGGGTCATTTTTGGAACTTGTTGAACTACTGGTTGCTGGTATCTGGTTTCCTTCTTCGCGAACGCGAAGAGGGAAAATGAGAGGCTGTGATTTTGGCCTTCGTGAACACGAAGGGGTAGTAGCGAATGCGAATGAGTGGATCAAGGTGCTACGCGAACGCGGGGCAGTAGTCACGAACGCGCAGAAGGAAAATTGGGTCTGGGGTCATTTGGCATACGCGAAGGGCCTGGTAATTGGCCTTCGCGAATGCGAGCCCTGGAACACGAACGTGAAGAGTCTGGTATATTGGCCTTCGTGAACGCGAGGTACTGTACGCGAACGCGAAGAAGAAAAGTTCTGGGCTGAATGTTAAGTTCTGAAAATGAGACTTCGTTCCCATTTTCCATTTTTAGCGATTTGGAGCTCCGATAAGGCGATTTTTCGACAGATTCTTGGAGAGAACAAGGGGGTAAGTGTTCTTAACTCAGTTGGGTTGTATAACTTGAATCTATTACTAGTTTTGGTGTTTAATCCGTAAATTTGGATAGAAAAGGTTAGAAAACCCTCTTGGATAGAATCATGGATTTGAGGATCGAAATGTGATGGGAATTGGATAATTTTGGTATGGTTAGACTCGTGGCGAGATGAGGAATCCGATGATGTTAATTTTTTGATTTTTCGAGAAGTGGGCCCGGGGCTCGGATTTTGCTAATTTCAAGATTTTTACTATTTTTTTGATTGTTTTCGATTGGGTATTGTACCAATGGCATATTGTGATGTATTCACTCTGATGTTGGATACATTCGACGCTCGTGGAGGCCGGTTTGAGGGGCAGAGATGTCGCGAGCTAGAGAATTTGCCGGTTCGAGGTGAGTAATGTTTGTAAATGACATCCTGAGGGTTTGAAACCCAAGATTTGCACACCATAGTGCTGTATTGATGTGACTTACATGCCGGATAGCGAGCGTGGATTAGAGAACCATTGGGGATTGTGACTTGGTCCGTCCCGATTGATGAAATTAATGCGCATCTGACTGAAACTACTTGTTATCATTATAATTTGGGATGATTGCCATATTTGGGCTTCGTGCCAATTATTTGAACCCTTCGTGGATTGTTGTCGATAATTCCTCACTGATTTAATTATATATTTGAACTCAGTCATGTATTTTCCACTATTTTAAAAACTCAGCCGAGTTATTATTCCTTAAACACTCGAAATGATATTTTCATAAATTATTTTGGGTCTTAGCATCATGCTTTATTATTGCCCGAGTGGTTTATGTGATTATGCTGACTGAGTAAGGCCGAAGGCCTGTATTGTGAGGATACTTATGGATCGGGCTACGCGCCTCAGCAGTGTTATATTGATATTGAGGCCGAGAGCCTGGTTGATTACATTGATCTTGAGGTCGAGAGCCTGGTTGATTATATTGATATTGGGGCCGAGAGCCTGGTTGATTACATTGATCTTGAGGCCGAGAGCCTGGTTGATTATATTGATATTGAGGCCTAGAGCCTGGTTGATGCCATAAGATGGCTTGATATTACGCTTGGGCAGTAGGTGCACCTCCGAAGTCTGTACACACCCCGAGTGAGTGCCGTCGACGATAAATAAATGGATGGCTCGAGCTGCACGCCGCAGTGGGTATTAGAGTGTACCGTCATATGCATTGCATTGCACTAATGCATTTGTTCTTATTTGTATTATCTGTCATAATATTTCTGCACTCTTATTTCATTAGATTTTATGCTACTTCTTGCAATAATTACCTGATACCCTGGCGTTATCTGTTAACGGAGTGTTGTGCCTGAGGGGCTGACTTCTGTGCTTGTTTGCACTACTTGTTTTGCATTCATTTGCTTGACTGTTGGAAAAAGACATTTTCAAAAGAGGTTTTAAACTAAGCCAAGATATTACTAAAGATTTCACTGTTTCACTATTTTTCTGAAAGGGTTTATACTGCTCCTATATAGCATGATGGCTTGCTTTACGTGATTTCTTACTGCTTAGTTGTTATTTACCCTTATTACTCACTGAGTTGGAGTACTCACTTTAATCCCTGCACCTTGTGTGCAGATGCAGGTATTTATACACCTGGTAGCGGGTTTTGGTTGATTGGAGGCAGGGTTATCGGAGTTTTTGGCAAGGCGGTTGTCAGTGTTCGCAACACCGCTTTTCTCCCTTTTGTTTATCAGTCATGTTTTGTATATTTTAGACCTTGTAGTTGTATTTATACTCTAATAGATTCTCTTGACTAGTGACACCCCGATGTCGGGCTGAGTTGGGTTGGATTTATGTATTTTTTTATCTATACTTCCGCTATTTGGTATTAATAAACCACGATGTACTATAATTGTGTTAAATAATTGCTTTAAAGGAATGAATTAGGTTGACTGGCTGGCCTTGTCTTCACGAGAGGCGCCATCACGACCAGGTTCGGGATTTGGGTCATGATACATGAGTCGTAGTCGCGTCCTCCTTGTTAGCACCAGTGTCTTGTTGGATATCGAGCTTAGCCGCGGTCAAAGCAACAATCTCATTACTGGAGTCCGAGAGAAGGCCCCGTGATGTCGCCAACTCCCTGGTCGCATTCTCACTCCGTTCCCTCAGCGTAGAGACCTCCGCTTCCAACTCATCGATACTCGAGATCCTCTGCTCGATCTTCATTATGAAGCCAGACAATGAATATGTGAACACAGAACACATATAGATACTAAGCGGAGGAGCAGATGTGAACAAAGCAGGCTACCTAAACAGCAAGAGCAGCCTTCTCCTGAAGCGCCACCTCTAAAGAGGCTCGAAGCTCCTTCAATTCTCTATCTCCCCGGGCACCTCAGGACTTCGAGTCTTGCAGTTTTGAACCAACGATATCAGGCTCCTTCTCATAACGTGTAAGTTCCCCATGAAGCCGTGAGATGACATGCTCATATATCTCTTTGCACTACGGCATAATGGGGAAATTAAGAAAAATGATGAATAATGCCCAAGGGAGAAAAGAAACACTCAAGGAAAAATCATCACCTACTGGAAGGATACCTCCGCTACATCGACGGCATCAGAAACGTCGAGGTCAACTCCATCAGGTATGCCATCCAGAATGTTGGCAATAAAGCTTTCCCCTCCGAAGGAAGTACCAGCTGTGGCACCAATCATCCTCTTAGCATCTCTCAACTCCCCCGATGAGATTGGGTAGTTTCGAATGAGGTCGTTCGGGACGCCAACCCCCTCGAAGGCCCCGAATTTTGATCCATCTGAACCCACAACCCTGCTAGAAGAAGCTACATCGAATCTGGCCATGCAATTCGAAGCTATATCAGTGTCCTTTTCGAGGACCTCCAGCTCCTTGGCCCTGCCAGTCTCGGTTGTCCCAGACTAAGCAGCTCCCGATCGGGGCACCTGCGAATCCCCCTCGCTGGGCCTCGCTCTCCCTCTAAACGGAATGCCATCATCATATTCCCCTCCTACATCAGGGTTCGACTCAGAAGTTGGGACAGTAGTCTCGTCAGGTCGAGCAATGGCCACTCTTATTTTCCTTTTCTTGTTCGTGCTGTCCCGTAAGGCCTCCACTTCACCATCAGATATGGCCTCATCAGCATATTTTCTCCAACATATGTGATACGTCATTGATAGAGCCTAGGGGAATACAAAATACAGGGCACATGCAGAAAAGAAACCTCACCATGGTTCTTGGCCACCTAGTGCTTCTCGGCCATGATGGTCCAGGACCGGAGATAATACGGGAACCTTCTGTCCAAATGCTTGATCCACCTCGCCAGGTCTGGGACCTCCTGAAGGTGCTAAGGAGAAGCTGGAGGAAGTTGCAAAGAGGTTATGATGACACTCGAAAGAAAGATTGAGAAGCGATTAAAGGGAAAATATACTTACATCGATCGTTCCACCGCTTGAGAAAGGACATCCATTGGACCGGGATAATATCCAAGGTTCGCACTCGAACAAACCTGCTCATCCACCCCCGATCCTTCCCTTATTCGACGCTTGTAAAGAAAGACTTTTTAGACCGTTACCGAAGTTTGATCAAGCCTCGGTATAACCGAAGGTGGTATAATTTGATCAGATGGTTGAGGGTGAAAACTCTACCCACGACCCCCTCAGTAAAGTTCCTGAGCATTAGCATACTCCTCCAAAAAGACGGAGAGATCTGGCCAAGGGTCACTCGAAATCGAATGCAGTAGTCGAGGATCACCGGATCAATTTCCAAGGGAGGAGATTCAACAGATGTGTCGGGGCCCAGGGTGAATGAATAGGTGTATACGTAAAGAAAATTATCCTTGAAACCGATAATGTCGTCACTGGAGGCAGGAATTTCTACTATCCCGACTTTGCTCCATCAACAATCCTCCTTCACTCTGTCGACGTCAGCCATGATGCTAATATATCGAGATACATGTTCACCTCGGCCCGGTGTGGACGCAGGAGTCTCGACATCAAAATCTCTCGACATATCAAATTCGGAAGGGGTCTACTGCCCTAGAGAAGGAACCGATTTATTCTCCCCCTAGTCAACTGGGACGACGACGCAGTATCGTTCCAACGAGGCACTGACCTGGAAGTCCTGGCCATGGATAATGGTGAAACCTTTCCAAAAAAAGAGAGAAGGATACGAATGTACCAAATAGATTCTGGTCCACGAGCTTGGAGGAAGGGCAAAGATGAGGAGAACCTGGCGATAGGAGCGTTTTATAAGAATCGATTGGGGAAGCAGAAGGGACGAACCTGCAGCAATTCGTAGACTCCTCGATTGCCGTATATAATGGTAACCCCGCACGATTCCCTAGGCTATGGCATTTAATACTCCTATGTGGATGATGTCATGGTAATAATGGCAGCGAGATGACGATTCAGTATAGTTTCCTATCACTTCGATATAGGAAACGCGGAGACTATCTGTATGTTCGGAGTACCCTAACCGCATGTCGAGGCCATAAGATCGTAATCGAGCTCCTTATCCCAAGTATCCCCTACGGCTCTATAGTGGCTCGAGGGTCAAACGGTCTCTCCGCAATCTAAGCGAAAGTCACGAAGATGAGAAACTCCCGAGAAGATAGCTAGGATCAATAGGTTCTAATGTCTTGTCCAGACATCCCATCCCCATATCTTTACATTTAATGCGCCTTGTACTATACTGAGTCCCCTCGCCTATATAAAGGGGACTCACCCTACCTTGTAAGGGACTGGTGTTGCTCCACTTCTCAACAAATACAATAATATCTCTCTCTCTCTCTCTCTCTCTCTCTCTCTCTCTTTCTCTCTCTCTCTCTTCTAAATTTTCTGTCTTCATTGACCTCGAGGTCGCTTTGGCACTTTATCGCTTTCTCATTTGTTCTTCATTACTTTGATCAAAATTGATGATATAAAGCGTTGCTTAGTTATATTTTTACTTTTTATCCCCTTTCCGACTGCCTTTGATAGCCCGAAATAGGCTCGAATCTCGGCCCCAAGGTACTCACTGGCTGATCTTACGCCTGGGCAACAGCCCCTTACTGGTTCGATTATCGCTTTCCTTAACTCGATTTTTATCATTTTACCTCACGCTTTAGCACCAAAATACCCTAACAAACTAGCTCAGGAATAGATCACGTATTTTTAGAATCCCATTTATAAATTTAATTGTTGTTACCATTTTCATGGTAAACAGGTAGGATAGGATTGTAATTTTGTATATTCTACTAGTTGCCTGTAACTTGTGACACCAGATCTTGGCACATACTTTAGTAGATTATTCTTTTGGGAATTGTTTAATTATTTTGGGTACCTTAATGGTCATTATTTTTTTTTAACCTTAATTTAAGAGATTTCTAAAACTAATTGGCAAAAAGGTAAAAAGAAGAATTTATTTATAATTCCGCGTTGGCTTGCCCGGCAATGGTATTTAGCGCCATCACGACCTATTGTGGAAATGGGTCACGACAAAAATAGCATTTTTTCTTCTTTTTTTCGAAAATTTTATGCACATGCAGAATTTCATGCTCCTTTTTTTTAAAAAGTGTGGGCTGAACCTGATGGAGGTTGCCTACGTATCTCACACCCGATGAGAATCAAACTCGCGTAGTTTAGTGAAACTGAGTACTTTTCTCTTTTGATTTTTATGAATATTAAATTTTGCACCTCACTCTAGACGACTACAAATTTTTTCTTATTATTATTATCGACGCCCCCTTTTTCACCCCCCCTAAAGGGGTGGGATCGGGTTTACGATATTATGGACAAAACAACTCTTGTTCCCTTTGGAGGAACCGGGTTATGGAATTTGAAGAGTCGCCACCTAATGATTATAGTGCATTAGGACA
>MU686241.1:11485-29573 GCA_026770625.1 Nicotiana glauca | reverse complement strand
AATGGTAGAAAAACTCTAAGCAGATTTCAGATTTTTCCAACTTCAAAAAAAAAAACTCCTTAAGAGAGGCCACATGAGGCCTATTTATAGAGTATAAGGGGAGGGAAATTTGAATTTCAGCATTTTACCCTTTAGTCCCTCCCATTATTGCAATTGTACCCTTATTCTTTATCAATTATCCTACTTCTGCCCTTTATTTGTCAGAAATTATACCAAATACCCATCTAGAACCTTCTACATCTAGTGTAATTCCCCTTTTGCCCCCACCTCTAATTAATTTTTACTGAACTGCCCTTTCATATTGCCCATACTATCCCTACCTCTTAAGAATTATTACATTTAACCTCTTTTAAATCCCCCAAACTAACCCTGATACTAAACCCTATTTACCCCACGACCCCACTGCCCTTTTACCCTTCTGCTCTTGGACTTGTTTAGCTTTTATGAAATTACCCTAACATTATTTTCTCAAAATTACCAAACAAAATATGGTCTAATCAGCTATACTTCAATCAAACTAGCAATACCATTATCTAAAAGCTAATTAATACAAAACTAAACTAAACCAACAATGATCAGAAGCAAAGAATTGATGATAACAGTATTGAAACAATTCCAGAAAATAGTCAACAAAATCTAATATTTATAAAAACCTAATTAATATCGACAATTAATATCGAAAATTATCAAAGGTTATCTATTTAATTCCTAAGACTAATTTACTTATTAAGATTTATTTTATTATTATTCTCTTCCTTTAGTTTCAGAACAGTAGCAAATTCACCAAACGAAAATCAAGAATCAGAGGCGGATAAACATACAAAATAAAAATCAAAGAACAAAAGAAGGAAAACACTTAGCTTTTCGTTTTTTTTTTTTCTAGGCTTTTCCTTTCTTTCTTTATTCTTTTCTTTCTTTCTTCTTCTCTTTCTTTCTTCCGTTCTTTCTTTCTTCAGATTTCTTGACTTTTCCCGGCAGACCCCTTTTTAATATATATTTTGGTTTTTCTGGTGAGTTTTGAGACTTAACAACTTCAGATATGGGTTAAGGGAGTCAAGAGATGCTTATGGTGTGATTTTGGCTATTTTTGGGTAAAAGGTTATTTGCCGGAACTAGGGTTCCAGCGAGGTTCAATTGAATATTCGAGAGAAAGGAGGCTGATTCGAGACAAACGGGGTGCATGGGTGGGAAAAGGGCGTTGAGAGGTATCCGGGGTGTTAGTGGTGAAGGGTTAGGCTTAAGTTGTGTTCGCTGGAGTAGGGTTCCGGCGACCTTAAATCGAATATTCGAGGATTTCCGGGGTGTTTTGATGGAAACGGGGTAGAGGGGTGTAACAAACAACTCATGGTGGTTCAGGGGTGTCTTTTGGAGGTTGAACGGAGGACATAGCGTCTCCCGCCGGTGAGGGTTCCGGCGAGGGTTCCGGCGAGATATGTTGAGAGAAAAGGGGGGCGGCTAGGGTTTCTGATGGGGAAGAAGGTGTGTGAAATGAATGGCATATATGTATAGTTGATATATTAAAAGGCTATGGGTGATTCCTGGCCGTTGGATTACATGGATCAATGGCCCAGATCATTCGAACACCTTTGTCATCTGCTTTAAATGATATCTCATTTCCAGCCGTTAGATCATTAAGGATCAATGGCTAAGATTAATCCCTTAAAAGCTACGTCGTTTGATTATTATATCTATTAACCTCGTCTGTTAGATACCTTTATTTTGACGGCCCAGATTCATTGACCTTAAACGGGGTCGTTTTGGTGTTTATATTGGGCAGATCGGATATGGTCTTTTGGGCCTGTACTGGTACTACTATTTTGGGTTACTGATTTTTGCCCCAAATGTTTTCTTTTCCCTTTCTTTTGTATTTTCTCATTTTGTATTTTTTTTTTTTACCAATATTTTCCCTTGTATTTTTATTGCATTTTTGTATTATTATTTTCTGTATTTTTATTTCTTTTGTATTTTCTATATTTTTCCAATTTGTATTTTGTATTTATTTTCCTTTTGGATTTTTCTTATTTACTTTTCTAAACTCCGAAATTAAACTAACACTAGTTCAAAATATTTATTTAATAGCTATTTTATAATAATTCCAATTAAAACCCTAAAAATGTTATCTTCTTTTTTTTCTTTAATTTGTTCCCAAAAATGGATTGGTACTAAAATTATGAAATTAAATCCTAATGCATATACCTATTTTTTGTATTTTTATATTTATTCTTTAGTATGAATTAAAATGCAATAATTAATAACAATTTCAACAAAAATCCACCAAAAAATGGTAAAATAATAAGAAATTTCCAATTTGAAGGGAAAAGGCATCGCGAGCGAGGAATTTCACCGGTTCGAGGTGAGTAATACTTGTAAATGATATCCTGAGAGTTTGAAACCCCGAATTTTCACATCATAGTGCTGTATTGAGGTGACTTGCACGCCGGATATGAGCGTGGGGTAGAGCACCTTTGGGGATTGTGACTTGGTCCGTCCCGGTTGTTGATTTTTACTGTGTAGTTGACTGAAACTACTTATTATCATCATAGTTTGGACTGATTGCTATGTTTGGGCTTCGTGCCAACTATAGGAATACTTCGGGGATTGAGATTTTTGTTTTAGCATATCTTGCATATCATTTGGCTTCAGTCCAAGGTTTTAAATACTGTTTTGCAACCTCAACCATAATTCTAAGTTTTTGAAAACCCAAATGATACTTTAAATACAATTTCGGGCTGAGAATTACTATTTTATAAATGCCCAAGGGGTTTATAAAATTTTCTAGACTGTGCATGGATCGGGCTGCGCGTCGCAGTAGTGACTTGAAACAATGGTAACAATAGCACTGTATGATGTGACTTGAAATAGTGGTAACAATGACACTGTATGATGTGACTTGAAATAGTGGTAACAATGACACTGTATGATGTGACTTGAAATAGTGGTAACAATGACACTGTATGATGTGACTTGAAACATTAGTAACAATGACACTGTATGATGTAACTTGGAACAGTGGTAACAATGACACAGTATGTTGTGACTTGAAACAGTGGTAACAATGGCATTGTATGATATAAATTGGTCAGGTAACATTGGCTGACCGGTCAGTTAACATTGACTGACCAGTATATTGCGCTCGGGCTGTAGGAGCCCCTCCGGAGTCTGTACACACCCTCAGTGAACACCGTCGATGATAAATCATATGCATGGTTGGCTCGGGCTGCACGCCGCAACGGTCATGTGCATTGTATTGCATTCACGCATTGGTTCCTCTTTGTACTACGTGGCATGACATTCAGCACTCTCATATCATTGGCATCCATGCTATATCTTGCATTGTATACCAGATACCCTAGTGTTATTTGTGAATAGAGTGTTGTGCCCGAGGGGCTGATTTGTGTGCAGACTTGCTCTACTTGACATCGCATTCATATGCTTAACTGTTAAAAAGAAAAGCAAGATATTTTCAAAAAGATTTTTAGCTGAGCTAGATAATTCTAAAGGATTTTCCTGATTTTACTATTTTTCTCACAAGGTTGTACTGTCCTATATAGCATGATGGAGTGTTCTTACGTGATTTCATACCGCTCAGTTATTATTTACTCTTATTACCACTAAATTAGAAGTACTCACTTTACTTCCTGCACCTCGCGTGCAGTTGCAGGTATTGTTCACCCGGTAGCGGGTTATTAGTGGACCGAAGGCCTTACTCTGGTAGTTGAGCAAGGTGACCGCCAGCGTTCGCGGCACCGCACTTCACCTTTGAATTTCGGTTTTTATCTTGTATATATAAATTATTGGCCCCATAGTATTGTTCCTACTCCTTAGATGCTCGTGATTTATGACACCCCGGTCGGGTTATGTTGAGTGATAAATATCAGTTATTAATGCTAATAAGTCGTATTATTTGTTCATTTATAGTTACTAATTGTTAAATAAGGCATTATTGTTCTGTTGGCTGGCCTTGTCTTCACGAGAGGCACCATCACGACTGGGTTTAGGAATTGGGTCGTGACAAGTTGGTATCAGAGCCTAGGTTACTAGGTCTCACGAGTCATGAGCAGGTTTAGTAGAGTCTCGTAGATCGGTACGGAGACGTCTGTATTTTTCCTCGAGAGGCTGCAGAACCTTTAGGAAAATTTCACTTTCTTGGAATTCTTTTCGTGCGTACTTGATTCAGCTAGAGATATAACTCTTGAAATTCTTTCCACACGATTGTATGCGCACGTGAGCGCTCAGTATTAGATGTGCCTTGACGGCTTGTGATTCCCTGATCGAGGGGCAAGATGTGATTTCTATGAGTTGATGTTGGACCAGTCTTGAAGACTTGAGGTCGGATCTTTGCTTATGGCTTGAGCACCAAGGTGCTGATTGTGCGAGCTAGTGTTATGAACTTATATGTTTAGTATTGTCCCTAATTGTGGGAATGATGGCTGGATAGCTGTCTGGTGAGTATGTTGGTACTGCAAGGTGTTTCTATATGACTTGGAGGTGTCGAAGAAGGTCTACTGGATGATAGGTGAACCATTAAGTGTTTGATTTCCATTGAGGTTGGATGTGTTGCCCCGAGTTATGGGTGCGTGAAGAATCTTTTTAAGTCTCCTAGTTGGGAGTGAAGTAAATAGCATGTTGCGGTTTGAGTTCAGACTCAGAAAGACTAGTCGACTGTGTATGGTGTATGACGGTAGAAGGTAGATGGAAATGTTATGTTGAGGCAAAGCAGGTGGGCTATCTCCTACGGAGTGTTCTAGCGTGGTATGGTCCTTGTGTGCATGTTAGAAGATCTGTTTTTCACAACTTATAAACGATTGGAGCTTATTCTCACTATGTTATTGTGGCATCAATGGAGTAATGCTATGAGCTTTTGAAATATTTGGTCTATGGCTTCGAGCCAAGTTGGGGAGGTTGCTGTTGATTAGTTGATTGCACGGCCATGTGCTATGTTGGTTCCGTTTTGAGATATGTTGGCGGATCAATTCTGGTTGTAGAAACTGAGCCAAGGACTGCACGAGTGGAGTGAAACTTTGACAAATATTATATGGTACTTTGTAGATGTGTGGAAATAATAGGATGTCTTGAGATGTTGTGGATAAAGAATGCTCAGTGTATTGAGGAGAAAGATATTTGTTGGTATTTGAATGAGATCATATCCTGTGGTGTCAGAGTGCTATTAAGGCACGAGAGGTTCTATTTGCTAAGTCAGGTAAATTGCGGATCGTATATGAAGTAAATGACTCTAGAGAATGGTTTTATTGTGTTCAAGGTTCTACATGTAACAATCTGGTGTCTTAAGGTTGTGTATGTGGGTAGAGACTGAGTTTCATCGGAAAAGGTCAAGACTTGTGGTGTTTTTATGTTGATTATGGGATCCTATGTATCGGTATCGGGAAGTCATGGTAACAAATTCAGATTCGCAGAAAGTTCTTCAAAGTAAAGTATTCTGGAATGTGGTATCTCTGGGAACATTTGAGAGAGTATTCAGTGGACTATGGGTCTTAGACAGTGTAATGATGAGAATAGATTTACATATGTTACTTGTATGCCTAGCTTCCTGGTTTCTGAGGAAAGTCCGTATTGGGAGTTGCTCGGCGAATAGCGCATCGGTTGTGTCCTGTCAGATTGAATGGTGTGTATTACTTGCTTCATCATGGGTATAATGATTTGTTTGGGTTCTAGACATCAATCATGTGTGGTTGTCAATTTCGAGTATAGTGACTTGAGGTGCTCCATGTGTAGCAGTGGTTGGATAAGATCGTGTATTATAGCGAGGTTACGTGGAAATTAGATCCTTTGGGGCAGATTCAGGTATTCTATTTCTATGATGTGGGGCGGGGTCCTAGCCTTGTGTTGTAATGGTATTGATGAGCTTAAGGTACAGCTCTTTCGTTTGAGTCATTTTCATGATTTGAGTATGTTCAGACCGTCTCTTATTGGTACGTGTATTATGCAAGTTGTGGCTTAGGCCGTATTGATGTGTCATGTCACCAGGGTGGTGTGTTTGGTCAGAAGAGATCTTTGGGATCATTAATGGATGCGAACGGATTTGATTTTAGCTTATTGAAAGGATGATATCGAGGTTCGGCTCGGAATCTGCCGTGGTATTAGTCAAAAGGGAAGAAATAACTTCGTGAATGGTTGATCTGAGAAATGGTTATGGTCTACTGCGTGTTTCCTTCTCATGGGTAGGATATGAAAGTGTTGGAAAGAGATTTTAGCTAATAAGATGTTACTAACGGTATATGGTTGTTGTGGACAACTGCCGTGAATGGGAGTTATCGCTGCATGTGCTTGAGCTATATGGTATATCATAGAATTGTACCTGAGGTTGTAGGTATGGGTTATTACAGCTGGTTCGAACTTATCCTGAGTATAGAGGTGAGGTGCTAGTCTTGCGTATAATTTCGGAAAGTGCAATGTGGTTCTACGAGTCATGGTCTGGATGGGTTATGAGATTTCAGCTATATTGTATTATCGGACCTATGCGGGATAGAGTGACGTGGGATCACCCCGGGTATATGATTGGTAAGGTTATTCAGCTATTGGTTGGCTTCTAGGACAACTCTGGGTACGCTCGAAGACGAGCGATTGTTTAAGTTGGGGAGGATGTGACGACCCGACCCGTCGTCTTATGTGTTGCTACTCTGTTTTTCCCGTTTATTAGTTCTTCATGTTTCGTTATCGGTATATGGTGTGTTAGAGTTAATTTGGATTGATTTTGATAAGAAATGATACACTTAGTCTCTTTAAGGAAAGCTTAAGTTGGAAAAGTCAACTGGACATTGACTTATGAGTTATAGGGCTCGGATGGGATTTTCGATAATTTGTTTAGCTCCGGGAAGTGATTTGTGACCTAGGAGCATGATCGGAATTGAATTTGGAGGTCCGATGTAGAATTAGGCTTGAATTGGCAAGGTTAGTATTTTGGCAATTTTCGGTTGATGGGTGAGATTTTTGAGAAGCGGGCCTGGGGATCGGGTTTTGCTAGTTTTGAGATTTTTGCTATATTTCGATTGTTTTCGATTGGGTGTTGTCCCATTGATATATTGTGATGTACTCGCTCTGTTTTTGGTTAGATTCGACGCGCGTGGAGGCCAATTTGAGGGGCAAAGACGTCGCGAGCGAGGAATTTCACCGGTTCGTGATGAGTAATACTTGTAAATTATATCCTGAGGGTTTGAAACCCCGGATTTGTACATCATAATGCTGTATTGAGGTGACTCGCACGCCGGATATGAGCGTGGGGTAGAGCAGCGTTGGGGTTTGTGACTTGGTCCGTCCCGATTGTTGATTTTTACTGTGTAGTTGACTAAAACTACTTGTTATCATCATAGTTTGAACTGATTGCTATGTTTGGGCTTCGTGCCAACTATGTGAATCCATCAGGGATTGAGATTTCTATTTTAGCATATCTTGCATATCATTTGGCTTCAGTCTAAGGTTTTAAATACTGTTTTGCACCCTCAGCCATAATTCTAAGTTTTTGAAAACTCAAATGATACTTTAAATACTATTTCAGGCTGAGAATTACTGTTTCATAAATGCCCAAGGGGTTTATAAAATTTTTTGGACTGTACATGGATTGGGTTGCGCGCCGCAGTAGTGACTTGAAACAGTGGTAACAATAGAGCTGTATGATGTGACTTGAAACAATGGTAACAATGACACTGTATGTTGTGACTTAAAATAGTGGTAATAATGACATTGTATGATGTGACTTGAAACATTGGTAACAATGACACTGTATGATTTGACTTGAAACAGTGGTAACAATGACACTGTATAATGTGACTTGAAACAATGGCAACAATGGCATTGTATGATATAAATTGGTCAGGTAACATTGACTGACCAGTATATTGCGCTCGGGCTGTAGGAACCCCTCCGGAGTCTGTACACACCCCCAAAGAGCGCCGTCGATCATAAATCATATGCATGGTTGGCTCGGGCTGCACGCCGCAGCGTTCATGTGCATTGCATTGCATTCACGCATTAGTTCCTATTTGTACTACGTCGCATGACATTCAGCACTCTCATATCATTGGCATCCATGCTATATCTTGCATTGTGTAACAGATACCCTAGTGTTATTTGTGAATAGAGTGTTGTGCCCGAAGGGCTGATTTGTGTGCGGACTTGCTTTACTTGACATCGTATTCATATGCTTAACTGTTAAAAAGAAAAGCAAGATATTTTCAAAAAGGTTTTTAACTGAGCTAGATAATTCTAAAGGGTTTTCCTGGTTTTACTATTTTTCTCACAAGGTTGTACTATCCTATATAGCATAATGGAGTGTTCTTACGTGATTTCTTACCGCTCAGTTGTTATTTACTCATATTACCACTAAGTTGGAAGTACTCGCTTTACTCCCTGCACCTCGCGTATAGTTGTAGGTATTCTTCACTCGGTAGCGGGTTATGAGCGGACCGTAGGCCTTACTATGGTAGTTGAGCAAGGTGACTGCCAGCGTTCGCGGCACCGCACTTCACCTTTGAATTCCGATTTTTATCTTGTATATATAAATTATTGGCCCCATAGTAGTGTTCCTACTCCTTAGATGCTCGTGACTTGTGACACCCCGGTCGGGTTGTGTTGAGTGATAAATATTAATTATTAATGCTAATAAGCCGTATTATTTCTTCATTTATAGTTATTAATTGTTAAATAAGGCATTGTTGTTCTGTTGGCTGGCCTTGTCTTTATGAGAGGCGCTATCACGACAGGGTTTGGGAATTGGGTCTTGACAAGTTGGTATCAGAGCCTAGGTTACTAGGTCTCACGAGTCATGAGTAGGTTTAGTAGAGTCTCGCGGATCGGTACGGAGACGTCTGTATTTTTCCTCGAGAGGCTGCAGAACCTTTAGGAAAACTTCACTTTCTTGGAATTCTTATCGTGCGTACTTGATTCAGCTTGAGATATAGCTCTCGAAATTCTTTCCACGAGATTGTATGCGCATGTGAGCACTCAGTATCAGATGTGCCTTGACGGCTTGTGATTCCCCGATCGAGGGGCAAGATGTGATTTCTATGAGTTGATGTTGGACCAGTCTGGAAGACTTGAGGCCGGATCTTTGCTTATGGCTTGAGCACCAAGGTGTTGATTGTGCGAGCTAGTGTTATGAACTTATATGTTTAGTATTGTCCCTAATTGTGGGAATGACGGCTGGATAGCTATGTGGTGAGTATGTTGGTACTGCGAGGTGTTTCTATATGACTTGGAGGTGTCGAAGAAGTCTACTGGATGATAGGTGAACCATTAAGTGTTTGATTTCCATTGAGGTTGGATGTGTTGCCTCGAGTTATGGGTGCGTAATGAATCTTTTCAAGTCTCCTAGTTGGGAGTAAAGTAAATAGCATGTTGTGGTTTGAGTTCAGACTCAGAAAGACTAGTCGACTGTGTACGGTGTATGACGGTAGAAGGTAGATGGAAATGTTATGTTGAGGCAAAGCAGGTGGGCTATCTCCTATGGAGTGTTCTAGCGTGGTATGGTCCGTGTGTGCATATTAGAAGATCTGTGTTTCACAAATATAAACGATTGGAGCTTATTCTCACTATGTTATTGTAGCATCAATGGAGTAAAAGTGTTATGAGGTATTGAAATATTTTGGTCTATGGCTTCGAGACAAGTTGGGGAGGTCGCTGTTGATTAGTTGATTGCACGGCCATGTGCTATGTTGGTTCCGTTTCGAGATATTCTAGTGGATCAATTCTGGTTGCAGAAACTAAGCCAAGGATGGCATGAGTGGAGCAAAATTTTGACAAAGGTTATATGGTACTTTGTAGATGTGTGGAAACAATAGGATGTCTTGAGCTGTTTTGGATAAAGAATGCTCAGTGTATTGAGGAGAAAGATATTTGTTGGTGTTTGAATGAGATCATATCCTGTGGTGTCAGAGTGCTATTAAGGCACGAGTGGTTCTGTTCGTTAAGTCAGGTAAATTACGGATCGTATATGAAGTAAATGACTCTCGAGAGTGGTTTTATTGTGTTAAAGGTTCTACGTGTAACAATCCGGTGTCTTAAGATTTTGTGTGTGGGTAGAGACTGAGTTTCATTGGAAAAGGTCAAGACTTGTGGTGTTTTTATGTTGATTATGTGATCCTATGTATCGGTATCGGGAAGTCATGGTAACAAATTCAGATTCGCAGAAAGTTCTTCAAAGTAAAGTATTTTGGAATGTGGTATTTCTGGGAACATTTGAGAGAGTATTCAGTGGACTATAGGTCTTAGATAGTGTGATGTTGAGAATAGATTTCCATATGTTACTTGTATTCCTTGCTTCCTGGTTTCTGTTGAAAGTCCATATTGGGAGTTGCACGGCGAATAGCGCATCGGTTGTGTCTTGTCAGGATTGAATGGTGTATATTACTTGCTTCACCATGGGTATAATGATTTGTTTGGGTTCTAGACATCAATCGTGTGTGGTTGTCAATTTCGAGTATAGTGACTTGAGGTGCTCCATGTGTATCAGTGGTTGGAAAAGATCGTGTATTATAGCGAGGCTACGTGGAAATTAGACCCTTCGGGGTAGATTCAGGTATTCTATTTCTATGATGTGGGACGGGGTCCCAGCCTTGTGTTGTAATGGTATTGATGAGCTTAAGGTATAGCTCTTTCGTTTGAGTCATTTTCTTGATTTGAGTATGTTCAGACAGTCTCTTATTGGTACGTGTATTATGCAAGTTGTGGCTTAGGCCGTATTGATGTGTCATGTCACCAAGGTGGTGTGTTTGGTCAGAAGAGATCTTTGGGATCATTAATAGATGTGAACGGATTTGATTTTAGCTTGTTGAAAGGATGATATCGAGGTTCGGCTCGGAATCTACCGTGGTATTAGTCAAAAGGGAAGAAATACCTTCGTGAATGGTTGATCTGAGAAATGGTTATGGTCTACTGCGTGTTTCCTTATCATGGGTAGAATATGAAAGTGTTGGAATGAGACTTTAGCTAATAAGATGTTACTAACGGTATATGGTTGTTGTGGACAGTTGCCGTGAATGGGAGTTATCGCTGCATGTGTTTGAGCTGTGTGGTATATCATAGAATTGCACGTGAGGTTGCAGGTATGGGTTATTACAGCTGGTTCGGACTTATCTTGAGTTATAGAGGTGAGGTGTTGGTCTTGCGTATAATTTCGGAAAGTGCAATGTGGTTCTACGAGTCATGGTCTGGATGGGTTGTGAGATTTCAGCTATGTTGTATTATTGGACCTATGCGAGATAGAGTGATGTGGGATCACCCCGGGTATATGCTTGGTAAAGTTATTCAGCTATTGGTTGGCTTCTAGGACAACTCTGGGTACGCTCGAGGACGAGCGATTGTTTAAGTTGGGGAGAATGTGACGACCCGACCCGTAGTCTCATGTGTTGCTGCTCTATTTTTCCCGTTTATAGCTTCTTCATGTTTCGTTATCGGTATGTGGTGTGTTAGAGTTGATTTGGATTGATTTTGATAAGAAATGAGACACTTAGTCTCTTTAAGGAAAGCTTAATTTGGAAAAGTCAACTGGATATTGTCTTATGAGTTATAGGGCTCGGATGGGATTTCCGGTAATTTGGTTAGCTCCGGAAAGTGATTTGTGACCTAGGAGCGTGATCGGAATTGAATTTGGAGGTCCGGTGTAGAATTAGGCTCGAAATGGCAAGGTTAGTATTTTGGCGATTTGCGGTTGATGGGTGAGATTTTGATCCGAGGTTCGGAATGGAATTTCGAGAGTTGTTGTAGCTTCGTTAGGTGATTTTGGATATGTGTGCAAATTTTCAGGTCATTCAGACGTCGTTTGTTTGGGTTTTTTATCGAATGTGAGTTTCAAAAGTTTTGAAGTAACTTAGGCTTGATTCCGATGTGAATTGATGGTTTTAGCGTTGTTTGATGTGTTTTGATGATTGGAACAAGTTCGTATGATGTTTTGGGTTATGTTGGAGCTTTTGGTTGAGGTCCCGGGGGCCTTGGGGTGATTCCGAATGGCTAAGGGGATGAAATTTGGAGTTGAGAAATCGCAGGTTTTGGCTGGCATCAGGTATTTCCGTATCTGCGGAAAGGAACCGCAGATGCGGTTGCACAGATGCGGAGGAGAAGAGCGCAGGTGAGGTGCTGGTTAAAGAAGGAAGGAACCGCAGATGCGGAAGTGAATCCGCATCTGCGAGGCCGTAGATGCGGTTGGCAAGTCGCAGAAGCGAAGGGGGCGGAGTTAGATGTTTCCGTAGAAGCGAAAGTTATTCGCATATGCGGGGTCCGCAGATGCAAAAGTGTGACTGTAAAAGCGGTTTTGGATTTTTAATGAGGTTATGCAGAAGTGGAAGATTTCCGCAGATGCGGTGGTCGCGGATGCGGAAATCCCTGTTATCAGAAGGGTTTTAATGTTAATTTTTGTTCCGCGAAGCTTAGTCCATTTCCTCCATTTTTAAGCAAGCGTGAGAGCTTTTGGACGGAATTGAAGAGGTATTTCGACTAGGTGTGATTGGAGGTAAGTTCCTTGGCCTAAATACATGAAATTACGATAGATTTAACATGAAAATTTGGTTGAAATTAATCAAAAAGGGGTAAAGCTAGGGCTTGAGTTTTTGATATTTTAAATTGGGATTTGATAGGTCATTTGGGCTCAGATTTGGGAGTTCTTGGTATGTATGGACTCGTGGCGAGACGAGGAATCCGGAAATATAAGTTTTGTAATTTTTTGAGAAGCAGGCCCGGGGCTCGGGTTTTGCTAGTTTCGAGATTTTTGCTATATTTTGATTATTTTCGATTGGGTGTTGTCCCATTGGTATATTGTGATGTATTCGCTCTATTTTTTGTTAGATTCGACGCGCGTGGAGGCCAATTTAAGGGGCAAAGGCATCGCGAGCGAGGAATTTCACCGGTTCGAGATGAGTAATACTTGTAAATGATATCCTGAGGGTTTGAAACGCCGGATTTGCATATCATAGTGCTGTATTGAGGTGACTTGCACGCCGGATATGAGCGTGGGGTAGAGCACCGTTAGGGATTGTGATTTGTTGCGTCCCGATTATTGATTTTTACTGTGTAGTTGACTGAAACTACTTGTTATCATCATAGTTTGTACTGATTGCTATGTTTGGGCTTCGTGCCAACTATGTGAATCCTTCGGGGATTGAGATTTCTGTTTTAGCATATCTTGCATATCATTTGGCTTCTGTCCTAGGTTTTAAATATTGTTTTGCAACCTCAGCCATAATTCTAAGTTTTTGAAAACTCAAATGATACTTTAAATACTATTTCGGGCTGAGAATTACTGTTTTATAAATGCCCAAGGGGTTTATAATATTTTCTGGACTGTGCATGGATTGGGTTGCACGCCGCAGTAGTGACTTGAAAGAGTGGTAACAATGGCATTGTATGATGTGATTTGAAACAGTGGCAACAATGATACTGTATGATGTGACTTGAAACAGTGGTAACAATGACACTGTATGATGTGACTTGAAACAATGGTAACAATGACACTGTATGATGTGACTTGAAACAGTGGTAACAATGGCATTGTATGATATAAATTGGTCAGGTAACATTGGCTGACCGGTCAGGTAACATTGACTGACCAGTATATTGCGCTTGGGCTGTAGGAGCCCCTCCGGAGTCTGTACACACCCCCAGTGAGCGCCGTCGACGATAAATCATATGCATGGTTGGCTCGGGCTGCACGCCGCAACGGTCATGTGCATTGCATTGCATTCACGCATTGGTTCCTGTTTGTACTACGTGGCATGACATTCAGCACTCTCATATCATTGGCATCCATGCTATATCTTGCATTGTGTACCAGATACCCTAGTGTTATTTGTGAATAGAGTGTTGTGCACGAGGGGCTGATTTGTGTGCAGACTTGCTCTACTTGATATCGCATTCATATGCTTAACTGTTAAAAAGAAAAGCAAAGATATTTTCCAAAAGGTTTTTAACTAAGCTAGATAATTCTAAAGGGTTTCCTAGTTTTACTGTTTTTCTCACAATGTTGTACTGTCCTATATAGCATTATGGAGTGTTCTTACGTGATTTTTTACCGCTCAGTTATTATTTATTCTTATTACTACTAAATTGGAAGTACTCACTTTACTCCCTGCACCTCGCGTGCAGTTGCAGGTATTGTTCACCCGGTAGCGGGTTATTAGTGGACCGAAGACCTTACTATGGTAGTTGAGCAAGGTGACCGCCAGCGTTCGCGGCACCGCACTTCACCTTTGAATTTCGATTTTTATCTTGTATATATAAATTATTGGCCCCATAGTAGTGTTCCTACTCCTTAGATGCTCGTGACTTATGACACCCCGGTCGGGTTGTGTTGAGTGATAAATATTAGTTATTAATGCTAATAAGTCATATTATTTGTTCATTTATAGTTATTAATTGTTAAATGAGGCATTGTTGTTCTGTTCGCTGGCCTTGTCTTCACGAGAGGCGCCATCACGACCGGGTTTGGGAATTGGATCGTGACATAGGAAAACTTCACATTCTTGAATTCTTATCGTGCGTCCTTGATTCAGCTTGAAAACTTCACCTTTAGGACTTCTAGTGTTACTTATTCACATCAATTACGTGTTGAGCTTTTTTATGCCGTGATTAATTTGCAAGTTCTGGAGCTTAATAGTCGTTTTGATGTTGTAAGTAGTAACCTGCTTCTTGGTATGGCTAGCTTGAATCCGGCTAACTCATTTTCTAATTTTGATAAGGAAAGAATAATAACATTGGCCAAGCATTATCCCAATGAGTTTGGTGAATTAAGCTTCGAGATCTTTGTTGCTAATTTGACACTTTCATATAGCACATACAACATGATAACCCTAGGTTCTCTGATTTGAAAGGAATTGGTGACTTGGCAAAAGCATTGGTTGAGGCAAACCTTGTGAAGACTTATTCGCTTGTTTATTTACTTGTGAAGTTGACTTTAATTTTACCTGTCACAACTGCAACGGTGGAAAGAGCATTCTCATCCATGAAGTACATCAAAGATGAATTGCGTAATAGTATTAGTGATGCATTTTTAAATGATTGTTTAGTTTGTTACTTTGAGAAGGAAGTATATAAGCAATGATGCTATTATTGATCGTTTTCAAAACACGAAAGCGCGTCGAGTTCAACTATGAGTGGACAATGTACTTTTGTTATATTAGTATCAAGTTAATGGTATTTGATAATATTGATGTTTTTATTTTGATGATAAATTATCATAGTCATTTTAAAGAGTTACACCCGAATTTTATCGATGATGATTGACATATTAAAGACAATGGTGCACTCGTTATGCTTAAATCCTGGGTCCGCCTCTGTTCGTATATACAAGTATTGGGAGATAACATGTACCTGCTAAATTAATTGTAATACACGAAAGGTAGGCCAGACATTACGTTTATTATTCAAAGAAAAGTTAAAAGTTTACATTTTATTATTTTGTCAAATTTTAATATTTGGTTCGAATAGCATAACATTTAAATAATTTAGCTTTCAATTGATTGAAATGTAAATTTTTGGTTCCTCCACTAATAAATTCCCACTATTCTAGCGCTTTGTTAACGTACACTGCACCATTTGATTACTGTAATTCTGTTGCTCTAGAAATGTTCCTGAATTCAATTTTTTTTTTCATGTGCTGTGTATATTTGTTGTTTGTTTGCTTAAATTATAGTGAAAGTATGCACCAATTTAGGGTAAACATCATTGTCAATATTTATTAATAACAACTACTCGGAAAGCACTACCCTCATCTTTGTGCTCACTAATATCCCATCCACCCCTATTTATATTAGGGGCGGACTAGAAGGAAGGATAGCTACGAATTCGGTCGAACGTAGGTAACTTTAGTTCAAATATTATATTTATATTAAGAAATTAGTCTCTGCTTCACACTCTGAATATCAAAAAATAATTAGGAAAGTCTAAGTAAAACATCTTTTATGGAAATAAAAATATTACATGGTGGACGACTTAAGTTATATTAAATATATCATTAGGTTAAAATTGTCACAAAATAACGTATCTTCTAAAATATACAGAAAATTATAATTTTATCCCACTTATCTCAGCGCCTAGTAGATAATATTGAGGGAAATGCATAGTTTTTACTGATTATTAAAGGGGCAAGTGCACATATAGTCATTCTCTGCTATTTAGAGATTAGCCAGTACTTATTTTATCCTAAAATTTTAAACTAAAAATCTTAACTTCAGGATAACTCAAGACTGAAAAATTAAACTGAAATAGTGAAAGTCAGGACACATTAGCTAATTCCTAAATAGTAGTCATTTAGGGGGCTACTTGGTGTCATTTTTACATTATTAAATGAACTTAATTCATATTAAAATTTAGGTCTCGTGGACCAAATATAAGGGGTTTTGATACAGTTACCCACCAAAATAGAACTATTTACCCTTGTCTACCCAATTATTTTTTTTACCCATAAACTAATTACATTTCTTACCCATAGAAATTTTTGTGGGGAATTTTTTTTTTTATTCTCCAATTCTTTTTTATTTCTATGCTTCTTTTCTTTTTTTGTTCTTTTTCTTTTCTTTTCTCCTTTTTTTTCTCGTTTTCTTCTTATTTTTTTACTTTTTTTCTTTTCTAATTTCATTTAACTTCTTTTTTTATATTCTTTTTCTCTTCATAATCTAATTTTATATACTATTTTCACTATGTTTTATTATGTTTTTATACTATTACTAAAGAAAAATTAAATTGAGAACTGATTAAATGTAGCTAATACAACCAAAAAATAACTAACATATGATACCAGTATAATATATAGTTATACCAACAAAGCATATAATTGTACGCAAAGAGGTAAAAAAAATTAATTTAATTATTAAACTGAAATAATATCAGTTGTCAATAAAAATTTAAAAAATTCTAAAAGGATCTAACTGTAAGAGTATACCGTTACATTATATAGCATATTATAATATTTTATTTTATTTTTGCATTTTCAATTTGCCCATCACACTGGGTAAAAGCTTAAAGTAAATTAAAAAGGAAAATGCAAGTGAATTTACGGGTAATAAGTATACTATTATAGTATATTGTATATTATTACAGCATACTGTTAGAGTATATTACATATTATTACAATATACTATAACAATATATTGTATACTATAATAGTATAGTGTTGCAGTATAACTATATACTCCTATAGTATATTGTATACCGCAACGGTATACTTTAGGTAACTGTATTCTTCTTCGATTATTACAATATACCATTGTAGTATATTGTAAATTATAATAGTATATTGTTACAGTATAGCTATATACTCCTACAACATATTATATACCGTAGCGGTATATTATAGCTAAAGGTGTCTAACGGGCCTACCGATCCGGGCCGGGTCAATTTTTTTTGACCCGTACGGGTTACGGTCCGGGCCGGTTACGGGTTGGACCTTAACGGGTTTAACAGGTTCGGTTTCATACGAGTAAAAATTGAACCGTATGGGTTACGGGTTGAGGGAGCCGGGCCGGGCCGGATTTAGTATAATTTTTATTTTTATTTTTTTTGGATCTTGTATAAATATTGTAAGTTATAGTATTAATACAAAGTACTAACATAAAGAATACAAGGAAGATGGGAAAATATTGCACTTATAAATTGCAAGTGCTACATTTATTTCAAAATTGCAAAATTAAAGTTTGCATTTAAAAAGTAAATTAACAAATAAATAGTAAACTAAATTTTCATGCATAATAAATTAATAATACTTCAAATTAATCTCACAAACTAAAATATTAAGCATAAATACGTCTAATAATTTAAAATAACACAAATTATCTTAAAATCTTAAAATAATACATATATAGTATATTTTAAAAAATAATATGTTACCATCATATTCCATGATTTGAGAATTTATAGTTTTATACCCTAAATATATATACTATATGTTAAATTCCAATAATTTTAAATTATGTTAATTAGTATACAATAATTGATATATTCATGGTATATTCATGGTATATTTATAGTATATTTATGGTATATTTACGGCCAGTCCGGGCCGGACCGGTTAAACTGTTTAACGGTACTGTTCATCTAACGGGTTTTATCGGGCCGGGTAACCCGTTTGAAAAGTTAAACCGTCCAAACC
>MU686240.1:25050-137417 GCA_026770625.1 Nicotiana glauca | reverse complement strand
CACACAATGCAAAACTATTTATTTTGAAATTTTGGGAATAATTCTCATGTAAGGCAAAAATCACGTGCTCACATGAGAGTTCTCATCAGGTATGGATTCTTGGTCTTAGATTATGTTATTATGGAGTAAAAACATGGATTAACACTGAAAATCCAAGGATTTAAAGGGTAAAAATGGAGGTTAGGGCTTGAAGCCTAAGAAAGTATAAACTTGGAATTTGAGGAGTCAAATGGACTCCAATTTTGATGAATTTGATATGGGTAGACTCGTGTCAAGACGAGGAGTCCGGTGATGTAAATTTCGTAAATTTTTGAGAAGTGGGCTCGGGGCTCGGGTTTTGTCAACTTCGTGTTTTTGGGTGTTTTTCGAGTTCTTTCAATCGGGTTATATTCCATTAGCCTATTGTAATGTATTCGTTATGGTTTTGACCAGATTCGATGTGCGAGGAGGCGAATTCCAGAGGAAAAGGCTTAGCAGACTAGTCTCGTGACCGGTTTGAGGTGAGTAATAGATGTAGATGATGACCTGAGGGTTTGAAACCCCGGTATATCACACTGTGACGCTCTATTGAGGTGAGACACGTACTCTACGGTGAGTGCGGGGTCAATTGTGATTGAGGAATGTGGCCTAGTCCGACCGAGTGATGTTGTGATATACCATTGGCTAGAAATTAGCTGGTAAACCTCCTACTTGGATGGCTATGGATATATTTGGGCCATATGCCGGTTATTTGGATCCCGTTGGGATTATTATTATCACTGTTTTCATGATGTGTAGCATGTTTTCATGATATCAGTCTTGAGTTAAATATTGTCTCGAAATGGCTAGTAAAATTCTAAGGTTTTAAACACCTAATAATAGTTTCTGATAATTGGAACTAAAAATGGTAAGTTCGACTGTGCCCGTGTGGCTTGCATGCATATAGCTGGACTGATAGTGGATCGGGCTGTATGCCACAGCGGTGTGATATTGATATTGCGCTTGGGCTGTAGAAGCCCCTCCGGAGTCTGAACCCCCCACAGTGAGCGCTGGGTACCCAATGGATCGAGCTACGCGCTGTTGCGGTCATGTGCATTTGCATTGCATCTATGCATTGATATCGATTTGCTTTATCTGTCTTTAAATGTGTAGGAGTACTGGTTAGGTTCACATTGTTGTATTGTCGGGATTTCTTATTCTCAGTCATTATATATATATTACCACTGAGTTGGAAGTACTCAGTTTACTCCCTGCATCATGTGTGCAGATTTAGGTACCCCGGGAGTTTAGCTGAGCTTTTGCTGATTTAAGAGTTTATTCGGAGTTGTCGAGGTAGCTGCCTGACGTCCGCAGGACCCGACTCCTCCCCTATCCCTTTTTATTATCTTTTCGCAGCTTTTGAAGCTATGTATTATTGGAGTCTTATTACACTATATTGTTAGAGGCTTTAGACTCATGACCCCCAGGTCTTTGGGAGTATATTTCGTATTATTGTGATATTCAGATTATTTCTATCTTTCAGTTAAACTTTTAGCCAAATTGCTTCTAAAGATTTTCAATTAATTGGTTTTGAGCTTCATGCTCGGGTTGAGAGTGCAAATGGTCGGGCTTGCCTAGCAATTGCGTTGGATGCCATCACGATCGGGTTTGGGATCGTGACATCAATCAACAACAATAAGCATATAGTTGAACAAATATAGATAATACTACGACAAACTATATAACATAATGAGAAAATCATCATTCAACAGGCTCCATCAGAACCCTAGATTAGGTATTTAGCTACGCATGCTCATAGTAACAATTTCCCAAATAATTTGCATAACTAAATTACAAATTAAAGATGAAGGAATGAAGAATTCGATGATAATCTCCTCCGGAAAATGGCTCCAAACGTTTTCTCCCTTCCGAAATAGTCTCCCTAGGTCTCAGATATGTCAAAAGTCCTCATGTATTTATACCAAGTAGTGTCGAGCCCAGACGGAACACCCTTTCCTGCGCGAAATAGGACTTGGCTCTGTAAAATTTGTACAGGCACGCCGCACGTTGCGGCGCACTATGTGGCGCGACAATGGGGAAATTCAGAGAGTTGTTTCTGATAGACTGTTGGAAAATTGCATAGATGCGGTGCACGCTTCGGCGCACTGTGAGGCACGGTACTGCAATTTTCTTAGAATGAAATTATTTTATCCTCTTTTGACATCCAGACTTGGTACACGACCTCTGAATACGATCCCGACTTAATGCATTGGGCTTTTACTCAGACTTTAAAGCTCCAGATTGATCGATTTAGCTCCAAATTAACTTTTGAACTTGGGATCATTTTTTGTAAGGCATAAAACATGTACTAAGTGTAATTCACTACCATTTGAGCTTACACATAAAAATGCAATTATTGGAAGCTAAACCACAGATTTCTAGCCTAACATTAACACCCCTCACTTAAACCATTGCTCATCCTCGAGCATTTAACTACACTTTACCTAGGGATAACCTTACATCAAACAACCTCCCTGATACACCATTCCAATAATAATTAAAGTAGACTGAGTACCTTATCATAACATCCCACCCTTAAGATTCGACTCAAATGTACCATGCATTATTCACAACTCGCCCACTTACTCTAACATAGAGGACAATGACATTACCTTTTCTTCGTGAATCAAGTTTCATTACACAACAAAAGAGAGTAGTTCCACATAGTAAAATTTAAGACAATTAGGAACAAGATAGAAAGAGTTCACTCACTCTCAGAAATAATATTCATATGCCACAAACGATGCACCATAGGCTTGCCTGTAGTGCACTACTCAATTAATCGAGCTCATTCAGTCTAGGATCAAGTATGACTTTAATTGGTTGTAGTAGGATGCAGATCGGGTAGGATACATTTGGATATGAGTGACTACACATCCCTTAAGCACTTTAATACATATACTTAAACACTCAAGCCCATCCTTACATCAAACCAAAATTTTTCCTTCACCTCAATGTATATTACGTCATTCTTTTTTCTAAGCACAATTATATCGGGACCACCACTATCAAATAATATTTTTTACACAATATATATATATATATATATATATATATATATATATATATATATATAGAGAGAGAGAGAGAGAGAGAGAGAGAGATATAAGGAAACGCCTATATAACTTCCAAAACTGAAAAAAACTACTATTTCGTTTTGCAAACTCATGGGGCAAGTTCTAGGCATCAAATGCAACACACAAAATAACATAAAACCTTACTCACACATGGCACATAACTCACTCAGGATTGGAATCATCAAGACACTCTAGTCAAAACAGTTAAGCATAGTTATAATCACATAATTTAAGGCACTTATTGAAGAGTCAAGAATTGACCCTAGGTATCACAACTAAGGCACTTACCACTCTTAAGTCATATGCAGTTAAGGGAAATTGATCCTTTAAATTAGCTTTCTGACTAAAGATTCTTAATTCCTAAAAGATAAAGTTTTTTAACTACACCCGGTTCAAGCAAAACTCTTGAAAAAAAATTGCGGCACAAAGAAAAACCAAGGGGAATTGTTGTATTACCTACAAAAAATACTAAAATAAAAGACATATTTTTGAATTTTTACATGTGTGTATGTGTGCGTGTATGTATGTATATGTATATATATATATATATATTCTTTCGACACATCTACATCTTTCTCAAGAAACCAATTGACGAAATCCATTGCCGCGAAGAGTCGAACTAAATACTTAATTACTAACTATTACAGGCCGATATAATTTATAATTATAATTTACAGACCATGGTATCTACAAAAGCAAGAAACAAGTCAAACAAAACCAACTGGAAAATTAAAAAAAATACAAGTACAATCAAATAGGAGCACCTCACCACATACTTAAGAGATTGCATTGTCCCCAATGCAAAACAGTAAAATCAAGAGGGAAAAGGTTACTCCTTGAGGCCCAAGGCCTAATCAACAGCACCCTCGAAGGTGCGCAAACACTCTTCATCATCGGAAGGAATGGAGTTTACATCCTCATCTGGTGGCAACTGTCCTCCTCTCGCCAACTCCAACCACTGCTGAATGATAGCAGAAAGAGGGTGATCTTGCTGCAACTCCTCCAAGTCGGTTTCCCCTCGAGCAACACGAAGGCTTGAGTCAGCAAACAGTAGTTGTAGTGTCTCCTTAATGCGGACGAACCTCTTGTCCGAATTAACAACAGTGGCAGGTGGGTCTATCACCGACGTAACATCGTAGACCTTGATATGATATGTCACTGGAATAGTCCGGTCATAGTGAAACTCCTCCTCTACATGGTGCGCTCTCAACAATCGAGTGATCATACTCGGGTAATATAGACGGCGAGCCCCAAGTGGTCGCACTCTAGCCATATGCTCCAGTATTAATTTTCCAAGATCAACTTGCATCCGTGTCAACAAGGCATAGATCAGACACTTTCAGTCATGGGACATCAGTGTCACTTTGAGTGGGCATGATTTTCGCATTAATCAACTGCGAAACAACCCTGGCTGGCCGCTGGAATGTACTCTTCTTCATGTCTTTATGGAATTCATTTGCATCCCGTGCCCATATGACAGAAAAAGCAGCGCCACATAGCAGTCAGTGGATAGCCGGATAGTCTGGCCGATGGAGAAACCTCTAAAAGAGCTTGTGGGAATGATCTGTGAAATCCATAATCTGACTGATCACCTGGGAGGAGAAAGGTGTTGATATCCAATTTTTTCCATCCTTTCTTCCAATTAATTTCTCGAGCTCCTAAATTATTTATACATCAAATACGTTATTTTTCAACAATTACTACTATTATTATTATGGTAGCTGTTGTTGTTGTTTTTGTTGTTGTTATTATTATTATTATTTTATTACAATTACTAATTAGTAGTATTATCATTATTATTTTGATTAGTATTACTATTAATATTCTGCTTTTATATTGTTATTATTATCTCTATCATCATTATTTTTTTAAACTATAATTTTTATTGTCATTTTGCGAAAATATAACTTTTCTTTATTTAAGAGAAAATAATAATATTTCTTTTATCCCATACTTTATAAATTATTAGACATTTCATGCAATAGTTATTTTATAGTATTTCATAACTATTTTATTCAGTTGCTATAAATTAAATCTTGTTAAGGCTTTTGAATGCTTTAATTAACTTATGAGAATATTGTTCTATTTAGAAGCACAACAAAATTAATTGAAAGAAAGGAAAAGTCCACAAAAATACCCATCAGCCCACCTATTCTACTAAAGCATAAGCTATTCCACTTCCCTTTGTCCTCATTTATCACAATCAAATATTTCCTTGTTCTTTTTCTATTCTCTTTTTCTATGGCAGAGATTTCCTTGTCGCCATAGGCATTTTTGGTCAAAGCAAGATGTCAAACAACTTTTGAGAAAACCTTCAAGCTTTGCACCTTCCAGTTAAAAGATGTTGCACCATTTTTGTGCAAATAACATCTTTTTCTTTTCTCTTCCGCATTTGTGTTCGATGACCTGCAAATCTTTAATGTCTCAATAAAAAATCTCACAAACTCAGGTAAGAACAGAGCAAATCACGCGAATCCGTCCAAAACTCCATCGTTCGAATTCAAACGGATGGGTTAGATCTGAATTTGAAAAAAAATTCGGCCAAATCAAGAACCTTAGATTTTCACCTATAAAAATCAGCAATTGGAGCCCATCTGGGATAGGGTCTTGAGCCGCACCTTTACCCCACAAAATGGATAGAGCCCCCCTCGTTTTACCTTTCTTTAGCCGCTATCTCTACCTCTCAAAAGGGATTCTTCTTTTTAATCTCTCAATATTATTTTTTTATAACCAAAGCATAAGCGTTTTTAATTATTTATTTGTCCAGACGATTAATCGTTAGTTCGAGTAGCAAGTTCAGAGGTCGGAGTTCAATAGTGTATCTAAGACCCTGCCTTAGTTCGCTGCCCTGCAAAAGGTCCATAACTTTCAATCTTTCTTTTCTCTTGTTACTGTTTTAGGTTCATAATAAATGTTGGTTCTAAGACATGCAATTATTTACTGCATTGAAATCGCGACATAGGTGTCGTTTGTGTAATAATCTTGTGTATTAAAGCTCATTTGTGTTGTACTTGTGTCATTTAAACAAGAATGATATATTTTGATCAATATGTGATATTTTAGTTATTAAATAATTTATTAAGCAATATGATAATTAGGATTAACCACAGCTTTCCTACTTTAATATTATGTAATAAAAGTATTTTGTGGTAATATGGATTAAGAAGTAAAGTTGGAAAGCTTAAAAGCTATGATGATGATACTTTAATATTCTGTATTTTGGGCATACTGGAAGTTGCCTTCTTAACTGAAATTGATAATAAAATTCAATAGGAGCTTGGTAGCAAAGCTTACTTGAAATCCTGTACTAGGCTTCTTTCCATTTTAAAGATGTGATCCAAGTATTATTTTCGGAGCTTCTTTACAACTGAATAGCTTAAAATTCGTATTCATGACTTTTGCACCGATTCTCTTTGCTGTATGTGTAGTGACATCTTTAAAATAAAAAATGATTAACCAGAATTCATGGCCCAAGATTAATTCCTTATTAGAAGACACGGCTATGATTATAGGAAAATTCCTTATTCTTTTATATTTGAATATATTCCATGAACATGATAGTACATAATCTCATATCTTATTTATGATGTCTGAGAGTATTTTGACGGTAAAGATATCTTGTTCATTATAGTTAATTATAGGTGATCTAAAATCTATTTTAAACAAGTTTCTTATGATATTCTTACATCTTGAGAAAAGTGAAAGACACATATTTATGCAATAACATAGTTAGACATATTCAATGGCTAGTTAAATAGATGTGTTAAGCACCCTCTTTAGGACTTGGTATCATTCTGTATGCACTTAAGGTGATATAACTTTTAAAAAACAAGTCAATAATCATGATAGCACATGCATATGATGTCTTAAACATGAATGATAAAAATAAAATTTGTTGGCTCATGTTTGTTGAACAACAATATAAATTTTTTGTCCTCTCTTATAGATCTTTTAATATCAATTTAGTTTCTGTTAATAGCCTTAAGAAAGTATTACTAAAAAATAGAATTTCTTGGATGCATTATATTATTCCTAGTTGTCACGACCCAAATCCCGAACCTGGTCGTGATGGCGCTTCTTGTGAAGACAAGGCCAGTCAGTCAACCCAATTCATCCTTTTAAAATAATTATTTAACCACAATTATAGTACAACATGGTTTAATAATACCAAATAGCGGAAGTATAGATAAAAAAATACGGAAATCCAACCCAACACAGCCCTAAATGGGGTGTCACAAGTCACGAGCATCTATAAGGATGAGATTTACATTTACAAGTCTAGAAGTACACTGAACAGGAATAATGAATGTCACAGAAAGAAAACGGTGCTGCGAATGCTGGCAATCACCTCGCTAAGCTCTTACAACTCTGCCTCCAAACAGCCTATACCCGCTGCCCCGTGAATAAATATCTGCAACTGCACACGAGGTGCAGGGAGAAAAGTGAGTACTCAAACTCAGTGAGTAATAAGGGTAAATAACAACTGAGCAGTAAGAAATCATGTAAAGCAAGCCATCATGCTATATAGGAGCAGTGTAAATCCTTTGAGAAAAACAGTAAAGCTGTGAAATCTTTAGAAATATCTTAGCTCAATTTAAAACATCTTTTGAAAATGTCTTTTTCCAACAGTTAAGCAAATGAATACAAAACAAGTAGTGCAAACAAGCACAGAAGTCAGCTCCTCGGGTACAACACTCCGTTAACAGATAACGCCAGGATATCAGGTAATTATTGCAAGAAGTAGCATAAAAGCCATTGAAATAAGAGTGCAGAAATATTATGACTGATAATACAAATAAGAACAAATGCATGAGTGCAATGCAATGCATATGACGGTACGCTCTGATACCAACTTGTCACGACCCGTATTTTCCACCATCGGGAGTCGTGATGGCACCTACTAGTAGGAGCTAGGCAAACCAACTCTTACTTATCTTTTCGTTATCAAAAGTATTCTTTTAACATTTTAACAGAAATAATATAAATACAGCGGAATAAATTAAATGACCGAAAGACTTAAGTTAATAAAACAAAATGAAATACAGATATTTAACATGAATCTTTACCCAAGAACTGGTGTCACAATACTCACGAACTTCTAAGAGTACTAAATACAATCGTCTGAAAGATAATATAAGTTGTTTGTCTCGAATACAATGAGATAACAAACTGAATGTAAAGATAGAGGAGACGCAGGGCCTGCGGACGGCTGCAAGGCTACCTCAATGTCTTGTTGGTCTGAATGCTAATGCCCGCGATACTGCTCCTGTTATTTGAAACCTATATCTGTGCAAAAGAGCACAGAGTGTAGTACCAGCACAACCGACCCCATGTGCTGTTAAGTGCTTAGCCTACCCCGTCAAAGTAGCGACGAGGCTAGAACCAGACACTCACATAAGCCTGTGCAGTTTAGAATATATATACATGTACAACAAGGAAATATAGGAAATAAACAGTCAATAAAGGAAGAGAAAAACATATGGTATAGTGGAATAGAAATAGGCTGAGTGCCCGGCACCAAGTCGATAGCGAAATCAATATCCCTTTTCGGTGTCATGCCCGACAGGTCTGCAGGAAATACATCAGGAAAAATCCCTCACAACTATGACAGAATCAATACTAGGAGTCTTAGCTCCAACATCTTGCACAAAAGCTAGATATGGCAGACAACCTTTCCCAACCATACGCTGGGCTTTCAAGAAAGAAATTACTCTGCTAGGAACATAATCAGTCATACCACGCCACTCGATCCGCGGTGCACCCGGCATAGCCAAAGTAACTATCTTAGTATGACAGTCTAGAATAGCATGACACGGAGATAACCAATCCATGCCCAACATAATATCAAAGTCCACCATGCTCAATAGCAATAGATCAACTCGGGTCTTCAGACCCTCAATAATCACAACATATGATCGGTACATACGGTCCACAATAATAGCATCGCCCACCGGGATAGATACATGAACAGGTAAAGAAAGAAACTCTAGGGGTGTACCCAAATAATGAGCAAAATATGAGGACACATAAGAAGAGGTGGAACCGGGATAGAATAATACAGAGGCATCTCTATGGAAAACTGGAACAATACCTGTAATGATAACATATGAAGTAATAACATCTGTCCTGCCTGGAATAGCATAAAAACGAGCCTGGCCACCGTCTGGTCGACCTTAATCTCCATAAGCCATAACTGACTCACAAACACGTCTCAAACCAGAACCAATATAACACCTAACCGTGCAATCAACTTAATTAATAGCAAACTCCCCAACTTGGCTCAAAGTCATATATCAAAACGCATTCAATAAATCATAACGCATATACTCTATTGTTATCGTAATACCATAGTGAGATTGAACTCGCTCCTTCATAAGCTCGTGGAAACACAAATCATCTGGAATTTTAACTCTTTTGCAATTCTTGAATTCACTCACACAACATTTAAGCCTACTCTTTAGGCAGCCCAATTTAGATTTCAACGCATATTCTTCACTTGTAAATGAGATCTTCTAATAGACAACTTAAGGGTCACACCACCTTAGAATACTCCACAGGAGATAACCCACCTGCTTTGCCTCCAATTAACATTTTGTATACCTTCCACTGTCATACACATTACACAGTCACTTAATCTTCCTGAGTCGAAACTCATACAGTAACATGAAATTTACTTCACTCCAAATAAGAGACATTAAAAGATTCTTTACGCGCCCATAACTCGGGGCTACATATCCAATCACAATAAAAGTCAAACACTTAACAGTTCATCTATCATCATGCTACCCTTTCTCATCACTTCTAAGTCATATAGATACATCTCACAGTACTAACATACTCGTTTCTTAGCTATCCAACCATCATTCCCACTAATACGGATAATACCGGACATATAAGTTCAAAATACTTGCTCTCACCATCAGCACCTCAGTGTTCAAGCCATAGGCAAAGATCTGATCTCAAGTCCTCAGAACTGGCCTAATATCAAACTCAAAGAGATCACGCCTCGCCCTTCGATTGAGGAATTACAAGCCATCAAGGCACATCTAATACTAAGCGCTTGTTCGCGCGTACGATCACGTGGAAGGAAATGTAAGAGTTACTTTTCAAGCTGAATCAAGGACGCACAAAAAAAATTTCAAGAATATGAAGTTTTTCCTAAAGGTTCTGCAGCCTCTCGAGGATAAATACAGACGTCTCCATACCGATCCGTGAGACTCTACTAAACCTGCCCATGATTCGCGAGACCTAGTAACCTTGCCTCTGATACCAACTTATCACGATCCAAATCCCGAACCTGGTCGTGATGGAGCCTCTCGCGAAGACAAGGCCAGCCAGTCAACCCAATTCATCCTTTTAAAATAATTATTTAACCACAATTATAGTACAACATGGTTTAATAATACCAAATAGCGGAAGTATAGATAAAAAAATGCGAAAATCCAACCCAACACAACCCTAATCATGGTGTCACAAGTCACGAGCATCTATAAGGATAAAATTTACATTTACAAGTCTATAAGTACACTGAACAGGAATAATGAATGTCATAGAAAGAAAACGGTGTTGCGAACGCTGGTAGTCACCTTGCTAAGCTCTTACAACTCTTCCTCCAAACAGCCTATACCCGTTGCCGGGTGAATAAATACCTGCAACTGCACACGAGGTGTAAGGAGTAAAGTGAGTACTCCAACTCAGTGAGTAATAAGGGTAAATAACAACTGAGCAGTAAGAAATCACGTAAACCAATCCATCATGCTATATAGTAGCAGTGTAAACCCTTTGAGAAAAACAGTGAAACTGTGAAATATTTAGAAATATCTTAGCTTAGTTTAAAACCTCTTTTGAAAATGTCTTTTTCCAACAGTTAAGCAAATGAATGCAAAACAATTAGTGCAAACAAGCATAGAAGTCAGCCCCTCAGGCACAACACTCCGTTAACAGATAATGCCAGGATATCAGGTAATTATTTCAAGAAGTAGCATAAAAGCCAATGAAATAAGAGTGCAGAAATATTATGATTGATAATACAGATAAGAACAAATGCATGAGTGCAATGCAATGCATATGACGGTACACTCTAGTACCAGTGCGGCGTGTAGCCCGAGCCATCCATTTATTTATCGTCGACGACGCTCACTAGGGGTGTGTACAGACTCCGGAGGGGCTCTTACAGCCCAAACACAATATCAAGCCATCTCGTGGAATTAACCAGGCTCTCGACCGCAATATCAATATAATCAACCAGGCTCTCGGCCTCAATATCAAAATAACAAGTAGAAATCTGCCCCTCAGGCTCAGTATCAGTAACTCATAACAGTATCAGCCCCTTGGGCTCACTCTCAGAATAATATCATATAGTAACCGTTGCGGCGCGTAGCCCGATCCATATATCCTCACAATACAGGCCCTCGGCCTTACTAAGTCAATATAATCACATAAGCCACTCGAGTAATAATAAAACATGATGTTCAGCCTAAAAATATTTTTAGTAATATTATTTCGAGTGTTTAAGGCATAATAACTTGGATGAGTTTTTAAAATAGTAGAAAATACATGACTTAGTTCAAATATATAATTAAATCAGTGAGGAATTATCGACAATAATCCCCGAAGGGTTCAAATAATTGGCACGAAGCCCAAATATGGCAATCAACCCAAATTATGATGATAACAAGTAGTTTCAGTCAAATACGCAGTAATTTTATCAATCGAGACAGACCAAGTCACAATCTCCAATGGTGCTCTACCCCACGCTCGCTATCCGGCGTGCAAGTCACCTCAATACAACACTATGGTGTGCAAATCTAGGGTTTCAAACCCTCAGGATGTCATTTACAAACATTACTCACCTCGAACCGGCTATTTCTTTAACTCGCGATACCTTTGCCCCTCGAATTGGCCTCCACGTGCGTCGAATCTATCCAAAATCAGAACGAATACGTCATAATATGTTATGGGAACAACGCCCAATCCAAATAATCGAAAAATACCAAAATTCTCGAAATTAGTGAAAACCTTAGCCTCAGGCCCACATCTCAAAAATTTAGAAAATTAACATCATAGGATTCCTCATCTCGCCACGAGTCTAACCATACCAAAATTATCCAATTCCCATCACATTTCGACCCTCAAATCCATGATTCTATTTGAGAGGGTTTCTAGTTTTTCTCGCTAAATTCACGGATTTAATGCCAAAACTTACAATAGATTCGAGTAATATAATCAAAATTGAGTTAAGAATACTTACCCCATTATTGTCTACAAAAATCTCCCGAAGAATCGCCTTATCCGAGCTCCAAATCGGTAAAAATGGAAAATGGGTCCCATTTTCAGAACTTGAAAATAAAATCTGCCAGAAATTTTCGTGTGCACTGTTCACCCCGTGTTACTGTTCATGGGGTACTATTCACGATACTATCCACAGATACTGTTACGTAGCACTGTTCATGGGCACTATTCAAAACTACTGTTCACAGTGCTGTTTTTTCAGCAACTTTATTTTTCGTGCCTAAATCGATCCGTTAACCTTCCGAAATACACCCGAAGCCCCCGGAACCTCAACTAAAAGCACCAACATGTCTTAAAACATTATCCAAACTTGGTCCAATCGTCAAAACACCTCAACTAACGCCAAAATCATCAAATTACATCGAATTCAAGCCTAAGTTCTTTTAAAACTTCTAAAACACGCATTCGATCAAAAACCCGACCAAACCACATCCGAATGACCTGAAATTTTGCACACACATCCAAAATTACCTAATGAAGCTACAGCAACTCTCGAAATTCCATTCCGACTCCCGGATCAAAATCTCACCTATCAACCGAAAATCGCCAAAATACTAACTTCGCCAATTTAAGCCTAATTCTACACCGGACCTCCAAAACCACTTCCGATCACACTCCTAAGTGACAAATCACCTCCCGGAGCTAACCAAACCATCAGAATTCACATCCCACCCTCTAATACATAAGTCAACTCCCGGTTGACTTTTCCAAACTAAGCCTTCCTTAAAGAGACTAAGTGTCTCATTTCTTATCAAAATCACTCCAAATCAACTTGACTACATATGACACGAATAACGAAGCATGTAGAAATAGAAAATGAGAAGAACGGAGCGATAACTCATGATACGACGGGTCGGGTTGTCACACTAGTTTCTTGGAATATCTCAAGTTTAAGAGATGTTATATTATCAAGAATTAAGTTTTCTTTTCTAATTTTATTTTTCCCTATCTTTGCATGTACACTCTGGAGCAAATGATGTCTTGATTCGAGACTCTTGCAGTGGAGTCTCATAGAGACTCAATGCTACTATCATTACATGGAATCATTGTATACCATATTCCATGGGCGCATTGGATAGTCAGAAAAACAGGCAATTGCTTGGGGTCGCCTCTGGCGGCTTTGTTTTCACTTACTTTGTCTGATATTGTTAATTTATATGATTTGTTTTGTTTGAACCTATGATTGTTGATTAATTTTACTTTTTTTAAATTACAAATTTAGTTTTTAAGCAAAGTAATTTTTTTTAATAAGGACGTAAAAGGATACAATGCACCTAACGATTTGGAGGTAGTATTTTTATATGAAACATAAGAAAGGAAATTGATTTCTCCTCATAATATCGTAAAATAAGTTTGAAAACTTGAACTAATTTTCATAAAAAACGTGATTGTTCGAGAATTGGAATTTGGCCAGCTTTTTTTTAGTTATTTGATTTAGAACTTTATTACATTTGGAGTTAAACAACATTGTTTGTTTCAAACTTTAATTCTAAAGGCCATTTTTTGCTTATTGTATAAATTTTATTTAGGCACTTACTTAGTAATGCTTTCAAAGTAAATTATTTTATTACGTCTCAAACACTTTATTTTTCCTAATTAATTAACCTAAGTTTGGCCAGTTAACCGTAATTAACGGATCATATAGGATGCTTTCACAACCTTCTCTATAGGATTAATTAGAACCCTTACCCAGAATTTTTAAGGTTAAGCAGACCATAAAATAAAGTTAATTTTAAGCACTACTTAGCTAAAATTGGTGTCCTAATTTACCGTTAAAATAATTAGGTGGCGACTCTCTTTAATGATTTAAACCTTCAGAATTACCAATATGTTATACTCTAGTTTGACTTGTATTAAAATGAGGTATAACAAAAGGAATCACTTTACCCCGTACCTGCACTTTTTACACAACATCCAGGCTGGCCCCAGGTTGCTAGTTAGCATAAAACTCTTTGACTAGGGTCACATTCACCACATCACTTGGACGGAGCAGACCGTCGAATCACAAAGCCCGAATGTTGTTGTATATCTCACTATATTTGTGGGCCAACTTCCCATCGTCAATAGCAACCTCAAGCTCCGGTGGCAACGCCGGGACAAATATCTGGAACCAACGTCGAGCATCGGCCGGGACAGACCGTATACCATATTTGCATGCTGGAACCTCATCCGCATCAGGGTCAATGCGCTCCTCTTCCTCCCCCATTGGGGCGGGGTGAGGTGCCCATCTCCCACCCCGACGACTACCATAAGCAACCTCAGAAGAACTAGTGTTAGAGCGTTTGCTCGGCCGGCGAGACATTGTACCTGCACAAGATGAACAATATTATCCACAACACGTAAACCAAAATAAGACCAAATGGGGTAACCACCCCACACTTATGTTATTAGAATTTTCACAAGTAAAATGTATATCAGGGACTCGGACTACCACATTGGAAGTGTGCCACAAGCAATCAACAACCCACCCAACTACCAACATAATAGAACAATCACAAAACCACGTACTATACTAACTTAAAATACAAAATTAATAAGCTAATCTAGTAACTAAGACGAGAAAGAAAAAAAAGTTATACTAATGCACTACTTACAAACTTCAGAAAGTACAACACAACACTACACAAGCACATAGCATGAATCGAACATTCCAATTAGCACCTAGCATCACATTATCTCATAATAATTAACCTCCACTAAGCTACAATGTCACCTTCTAAGTCATTGAGGCATTTAATGAAGCACGTAGTATTCACCAAAGTTACCTCATAATTTCAACTTTGATTCATCTTAGATTACTACATCAACATACCAATCAACTATCCTACAACTACCACAATGTAACTAGGGTACAAAGTGCTCCAAATTTGCACAAATATTCCACCTATTTTCAGCCATAAAGGCACCTCGACCAAACTTCACCATCAAGCTATTCCATAAGCACAAAGACATATTAAAAATCTTCCACAATTATAAGCACAATGGAAACCTCACAAGTTAAGCACTAATCATAGACAAATTAAGCAAAGAAATTGGAAAAAATTAGCACCACTACACTACCTAGGGTTTAGTACAAAATAAACTATACTACCGAACTACAATAAATGACTCAAAGAAAAAGAGATAAGATAGAGGAACACTTACCTTGAGGATGAATGGAAGGGATGGGAGGTATGTGTGGGAAATGAATTTGAGAAGAAAAGAGAGTGGAGGAATTAGGGGGAGGACTGGAGCGTATGTTCTATAGGAAATGAGAAAAGAGTAGGGGGTCTTGAACGGGTGCTGGTTAAAAAAAATAATTTTTTTAAGTTAAGCACTGCCGCATTGCACACTGTGGTGCTCCATGCGGTGCAGTAGTGTATTTTTTTCAGAGCTTGTGCTTTTTTTTTTCTCAGACCTGTTTGGCCTAGCGCGGAACCACATGCAACGCGTTAGGACATTTATCATAGAGTTCGCTTTGTTTTTTACATTTAGCTTACCAGTTGCACACCGACTCTATTATGTACTTATTTTATGTCCAATTCATGCTTGTACCTGCCCAAACAAGTCTCACAACTCCTAGTTTCTAATAATCCTAAATTACAATTATGGGTTAGTAAGGTTAAAAATTGGGTTGCCTCCCAACAAGCACCCGATTTAACGTCGTGGAACTACGCAGGTAAGCGTATTTAAGGTACGCTCAACATCGGAGGCTCGATCAAATAGGTCACTGACACTCTCTTTACCTTATCCATGCCCACATAATATTTCAACCTGTGCCCATTGACTCTGAATGTGCAAGAGTCATTTTCTGTAGAAATCTCTACGACATCAATGGGGTGAATTTCAACCACACGAAATAGACCTGACCATCGTGATTTCAATTTGCCCCGAAATAACCTTAGTCTTGAGTTGTATAGCAATACCGCATTTCTGGGTTTAAAATTCCACTCAATAATATTTCTATCATGTATCATCTTCATTCTCTCATTATACAATCTTGTGCTCTCAAAGGTGTGATATCTGAACTCATCAAGCTCGTGAAACTTTATTACTCTACTTGTGCCCGCAGCTTCAATATCAAGATTCAACTGTCTCAACGACCACCAAGCTCTATGCTCTAACTCTACTGGTAAATGTCACGCTTTCCTAAATACCAACTTGTATGATGACATGCCGATTGGAGTTTTGATAGTGGTTCGATAATCCCAAAGTGCATCATCTAACTTCCTCTCCCAATCTATTCTAGTAGCATTCACAATCTTAGTCAACACACTTTTTATTTCTCTGTTTGAGGCTTCTACTTGTCCGCTTGTTTGTGGATGATATGGGGTGACCACTTTGTGGCGTACATCATACTTCTCTAACAACTTCGCAAAGGCTCGATTATAAAAATGAGTGCCTCTATCGCTTATTATTGTCCTTGGGGTGCCAAATTGATTGAATATGTTGTTTCTCAAAAAACCAATTACCCCATTTGCATTATTTGTATGGAGTGCATAAGCTTTCACCCATTTGGACACGTAGTCCATAACGACGAATATGTACTTTGGCATATGAGCTGACAAACGGCCCCCTAAAATCGATCCCCCATACATCAAACACCTCTACCTCCTAAATTGGGTTTATAGGCATCTCATGTCAGCGGGAAATATCCTGGTTCGTTGGCATTCATCACACATCTTTATCAATAGATATGCATCTTTGAACAATGTTGGCCAGTAAAACCCCAACTCCAAGACTTTCGCAACTATCCTTACTCCCCCGAAGTGCCCACCATATAGTGACGCGTGATATGCCTGCAAAATAGAAGACTGGTCTATCTCGTGGGATACATCTCCGGATCATGTTATCAACACAAATCCTGAATAGATAAGGCTCATCCCAATATTACATGTGGATATCATGAAAACACTTTTTCTTTTGAATAGGGGAAAAGTTATAAGGAACTTTACCACTTGCCGAATAGTTTGCAATGTCTGCATACCATGGCGCTTCCTCGAGACTTGTGACTAGTAGTTGTTCATCTGGAAAAGTTTCCAGAATCTTTTCTACCTCTACCTAGCTACTTCCAGCTTAGACAAATGATCAGCTACTTTGTTCTCCGTTCCCTTTCATTCACGAATCTCCAAATCAAATTCTTGCACCAGTAGCACCCATCGAATCAAGCATGATTTTAACTCCTTCTTCTCGATCAAGTACCCAAGAGCAGCATGGTCAGTATAAACAATTACCTCCAAGCCTATCAGGTAAGACCTAAACTTGTCAAATGCGAACACCACTGCCAACATATCCTTCTCGGTCACAGTGTAATTTAGTTAGGCTCTACTCAACGTTCTACTTGCGCAGTATATTGGATGCGTGATTTTATCTTTTCGCTGCCCAAGAACTACTCCCATAGCATAGTCACTAGCATCACACATTAGCTCAAACGACTGCTCCCAGTTGGGGTCAACTATGATAGGTGTTGTTACCAATCTCTTCTTTAATTTCTCAAAAGCTACCCTATCATGAGAAAACACAAAAGAATCATCTTTTTCAAGCAATTTGCACAAGGGGTTAGCAATTTTGGAAAAATATTTTATAAATTTCCTATAGAAATTGGCGTGTACACGGCAAAATCAGAAGACTTGATTTTTTGCTATCAAGATATTTCAGAAGCTTTCCCCGAGACCTCGAGGGTGGCAGGCCGCAATCGAGTTCTCAGCCTCCGGGCTCGTTGAAGTCAGACTCGGAAGAAATTGGGTCCGAGGTCATGATAAAAGGGGAAGCATCCTAGGCACATGGTTATTCCTGACGGGCCCAACCTATCTAGAGCCTACTGTGAGGCCCTACATCAAGTCATCCCATCTTTGTACTCTTGCAATTAATACACATGTACTTGTAGTCGAGTTCCCCTCCTATATAAAGGGGACTCACCCTACCTTGTAGGGGACTGATGTTGCTCCACTTCTCCACAAATGCAATAATCTCTCTCTCTCTTCTAAATTGTCTATCTTTATCGACCTCGAGGTTGCTTTAGAACTTTATCACTTTCTCATTTGTTCTTCGTTACATTGATCAATATTGGTGATATAAAGCCTTGCTTAGCTATATTATTACCTGTTATCCCCTTCCCAACTACCATCGATAGCCCGAGATAGGCTCGAACCTCAGCCCCGAGGTATCTATTGGCTGGCTTTACGCCCGGGCAACATCCCCTTACTGGTTTGATTACTGCTTTGCTTAACTCGATTTTTATCATTTTACCTCACGCTTTAGCACTAACCACCTTAACAAACAAGCACGAGGATAGATCACGTATTTTTAGAGTCATATTTACTAATTTAATTATTTTTACCATTTTCACGGTTAACAGTTTGGTGCCCACCATGGGGCTAAAAATAATAGTGATTATTCTCTTGCTAGTTTCATCACTCGAACGCACGATATCTTTCATACTTTTTCTTGCCCAAGATCTTTCGATTTCAGGTTGATGTCCAGCTCGATAAGGGAAATCGAAAACGATGACCCCAAAAATCACAAAGAGAACAATATGGCCATTCCAACGAATGGTGCAACATTGCAGGACCCAGATAACGTATCTAGATCATTTTGAGCCGACGGGCTTGCATGTCACTCAGTAGGGCAATGGAGTCTCGCGCACCAATGACGATGTGTGGCACGTTGACCAACAGGAAGCCCAAAAAATCCCAGCCCGGGCGGAACAGGAAGTTAATTTTCATAATGTTTTTTAAATGTTGCAGGAATGACATTTGGCTATCGCTCAGCTACAAAGTCGGTCGGAGACTCCTAGCACAGCAGCACCAGAAATATCTCCTTACGTTGAGCCAGTACTCGAGGTATAGGGCAACGACGAACTGACAACCTACCTAGTAGTAGTAAGGATATGGGAAAACCTCATCGAAAGAATTGAATCATGCTCGTGGAAACCCCTACAACAATCGTCTCCCGAAGATACGATTCCGGAACTCATTTTTCGAAAGTCAGAAATGACGAAACTTCCTAGGAGTGACAGGACCTCAAATCCTTATGCACGCTCGTCTGGGAACAATGACCTCCAAAATAGAGAACTCGAGCCCATCCCAAAAAGGAGATTTGAAGAAACTCTCCTGAAAGAAACCATGGCGCAGTGCCACTTCTCGGTACATGACCTCGAGGACCCACTCACCGTACCAAAGCAGTCCAAGAAAGCACGCGCTGATGCCATAAAAGCAATACCAAGCGGGCCCAATGCACCTAAGGCTGGACGGAGGAGAAATAAAGGGTCACAGGAAGCCATGCCCCATTCCTTAACAGGACAAACGAGACCGCTCCCGGTCCCGAGTAGTTGGGCGGCACAGGCCTTTGCTCAAAACCTAAACAGAGTATACACGGCAAATCCAATTCATTTCAAGCGAAGCCTGGTCAGATACCCGGCCGAGGCTTGGTCAGATGTCTACAATCGATATCGGTCTCGAATCAGGGCTGTAAATGACTGTCTGGGAGCCTCCTCAAGTTTGGCATATCCAGGCACATTCCCAGCAATGAAGCTGACACTGAGCAAATGAGGCCATCGTTCGTGTGGTATGAACGGAAGAGACGATTCGAGATGCAACACACCTCGCAACAACACGGCAGTATCCCAAGGACAACACCCTCGAGGAACCTCCAATAGTACTAGATTTAACAAGACACAGCCAGCAAGGAAACCTCGCCCGATAGAGCACGACTTCAATGTTGCACTTCCAAGCATAATGGTCACCATAAACGAAGCCAGGAACTCCAGGTGGCTCGGATCTATTCAACCAGAACCCTTACAAGGAAACCATTGCCCACCATGGGAGTCACGAGAAGTTTGAGGTTACAGACCCAAAAGAGCAACAACTATATCATTCAACAAAGGTCACCACAAAGTATCGCTGAGCGAGCATACCCGGATCCATCTCTACGGGAGGAAGGAGATCGGGCAAAATAAAGTCGGCAAGCTGCGGCACATCGTCATGGCTGTAAAAGGATGGCGGCACCTCACAAAGATTCGTAGAATATAGAGTGCATGTGCCCATCACCAGAAAGGGACGATCCCCAAAAATGCTCCCAAATGATACCCTCGCGCTCAAGGAAAAGGACGTTGAGATTCCACCTCGGCATCGCAATAACACATTGGTAATCCCCTCTTTTATTCGACTTATTTCTAATAGAATATGTGTTTATGAGTACAGGCGGTTCAAAAAACTGTACTAGCTATGTCAGGCCAAGGCCGATAGGACAATCCGGACCGGTATCGCCCTCACGCCGAATCTCTAATGAATTCTTGATGGCAATTGCCACAACAATTAGATCGCTCCCCATGTGCAGCTCGCCCGAGTTCAGGCTGATACATCGAGTGCGCAGGATGCAGATGATTTATGCAGACAACATCAGATACATCGCCCAGATACGACTGTGACCCTGCTCCGCCAAAGGTTTAAACCCCATGACAAATGCAGGGCTAAAGTATTTAGCCACGAGCGACGAGAGGAGATCCCTCACCATACAACCCATTGCCGGTATTGCCCGCGAATGAGGTCAAAGGGTAGGTATAACCACATCTTTGGTTAGGCCTGGCCAGACGTGGCAGACGGCTGCAGCAGGGCTCGCTCCCCGAAATGCCGCATATGCACCTTGGAGAGAGAAAGAACTACTCCGCCCTCTTTATAGTTTCCTTTCTTTTCTTTTAGCTAACCTGTATGCAGGCAGCCAACTAAGGCATTCTCTAGCTCTGGACCCTGCTCGAGGATCCACAACCCCTACGGGGCCCGCCGAGCATTCTTTCCTCGACCGGGTTCTTAACATGAAGAAGGTTCCGCCAACAAGATTATTAGTAGGGCTGCACACCCCCAAGAAGGGGACCCAACGAGAAGTTCCAATGCAGAATCATACAAGGACATCAGATAATCGGAGAAGTCACACCCATGTGGGCCAAAATCACAGCAATAGGACAACATGTATCTACAACTTATATTTTCGCCAAGCAATAAAAAATATTTTTAAGCATTCCACGCTTCAAAGAAGACTATTTTGGCCTATTCACAACAAAACCTTCTCCGCCAGATGTATCTGAAGATACTAGGAGACTTAAAAAATTTGGTAACTGGATGACCCCAGGGTCGAAACACCGGGATCATCAAGCCCTTATGATGCAACTTCGAGCTCACGAGAAGTGGTTGTTAGGCTTAAACAACTCTATGACTCAGAGACTGCCGTCAATTTCCACATACTAGAAATTCCAAAATTGTAAGACCCTAGCGGGCAGCCTCGGTACAACCAAATCTATTTTCCATAAACTGGAAGACCTCAACAGGCATGGAAAACTGTAAGACCTCAACAAGCATGAAAAATCCCATAGTTTAGGCTATACGTCGCATTTGTAAGAATCCCTAAAGGGCATACCCACTCTGCTAAGTTTTCACTATTAGCTTCATCTAAGTTCATGAGACAGGGTGCTAGATGGTCTTTGATGTTCAACGCCTCATCTTCCTCCTCCAAAACTACATCCACCGCATCTATTAGAGATCAATTAGCAAATTCACTAAGTCTCCGCATAGATTTCTACATGTTGAATGTTATCTCTTCATCATTTAATCTCATCTTGAGCTCTCCAATATCACAATCAATTAAAGCTCTCCCAGTGGCCAAGAATAGTCTTCCCAAAATTATGAGAATTTCCCCGTCACCCTGATAGTCAAGAATGACAAAATTTGTTGGGAACACAAACTTCATAACCTGTACTAATACATCTTCTAGAATCCTAGATGGCCTCTTTACTGTTCGGTCAGCCAGCTGTAGTAACGTAGCGTGGGTCTAGCTCTTCCAATGCCTAGTCTTTTGTAGATAGCTAGGGGCATAAGGTTCATGCTTGCTCCTAGATCACATAGTGAAGGGATTGTGAAACTCCCTGGGTTAGACAACTTCTCAACTAAGGGTGTCATCACAACAACACTACAGGTCTGATTCAGTGTAACCGTGGCCAAGTCTTGAAAGTCGAACTTATGGGATATCAAGTCCTTCATCATCTTCGCATAACTAGACATCTCCTTTAAAGAATCAATCAATGGAATGTTTACTTGAATTTGCTTCAACATCTCCAAAAATTTCTTGTATTGCTCATCTTTCTGATACTTAGACAATCTCTATGGGAATGATATTGGAGGTCGCTTCTTCCTTTTGATTTTATTTTTCTCTTGTTCAGGCACTACTTCTACTATCAGTTTCGGTGCAACCTTAGTCTCTTTCACAATCTCTTCTTCTTTGTTAGTGCTCTCTTGTGCATATTGTACCGTCACCTCAGTTAAACTTGTTGAATCATCTATTTCAATGGGTAATGGCACTAGTGTCTCGGTTGGTCTACTTTCATAAGAAATTTCTTGCTCCAGATCTAAGTCTCTACCATTTTGGAGACTCACTTCCATCCGCTGCTTCGGGCCCTGCTCTTTTGTATTGATGTGGGTGTCTGTAGGTAATTTCCTATGAGGACAATTATTTAGGGCCATGGAAATCTGTCCTAATTGGATCTTAATATTCTTTATTGCCGACTCATGAGAGTCTACCCTGTCAGTTAGTTTTCCAGTGGATCCAATCACTTGTTGCATCATTCTCTCAAGTTTAGCAAACCCATATTCATGTCTAACAATTTGTTGTTGTGGAGGTTGTTAATAATCCTGCTACTGATTTTGCTGGTTGTATCCTTGTTGCCTTTGGTAAGTCACCATTTGACTCTGTGGTCGCATAGCCCCATGATTATTGTTGTTGTTGTACTATTGCTGAGCTGGTCTATATTGTTGATTTTGCTGACCTAAGTTCTGACCACCTGGTCTTAGTCCCCCGTAGTTGGCCACATAATTCATGTTCTCCGGATATTACTGGTTATCACCTTCGGCACTTCACGAGCAAACATATGGTTGATTAAAGCATGATGTATATAAACCTCTATTAGTTGCATCAACTATGTGTACCTGCTACTTCTGGCTTGATTCATCAACCTTTTTTGGTGAGGATGCTCATTTGTGTTAGTAGAGTGGCCATATTTTCAGCTATGGAGTTAGACGGGTCTAGAGCCACTGAGTGAACCACATGAGTGATTGGATCATTTCTTATCGTCCATCATGAGTTTTGTGCCATTTTGTCAAGTAGGATCTTTCTCTATATGAATGTTTTACTAAGAAGTGCTCCACCTGGTGAAGCATCAATATTGGATTTCAAGCTATCTGCCAAACCCATATAAAACCTCTGCCCCAACATTTTATCTAGAATACCATGATATGGACATGTAACCAGCAGACCCTTGAACCTCTCCCATTTTTCGTGTAATGTCTTTGTTGGTTTCTGTTTGAAGCTCAATATCTCATCCATTTGCTGAGTAGTCTTGTTGGGTGGGTGAAATTTGTTCACAAATTGCTTGACTAATTCCTCGGAAGTAGTGATGGAATTTAAGGGGAGTGAATTACGCCAAGTCTGAGCTGCTCCTGTCACTGAGAATGGAAACAACCACAGATGTATTTCTTCCGGTATCACGTTATATTGCCTCTGCGTGGCATAGTTTGACAGGAAATTCTTCAAATGCTGCTAAAAATCTTCAACGTATTACCCAAAGAACATTCCCTTATTCTGCAAGAAATGTAGCATGTTATTTGTGATCTGGAATGAATCTGCTTGTATATGAGGAACTACAATTGCAGTTGCTAAGTTGTCAGTGAGTTGTGCCCAATCATATAGTGGTGGTTCTAGAACAATAGGTACCACATCCTGATCGTTTGGGTCATTGACGTTGTTTCTGTTGTTTAGATGATCGTCTTCCATGTCTGGTTCAATGTTTTCGGTTGAGTTCTATTGTTTTTTGCCTTTCCTGTTTGCACGATTCAACGCCTTGAAAACTTTCTCAGGATCTGATAATGCTTCAAACAATTCACCAGTTCTTGAGGAGTTTCTAGGCATGCACTTATAACAACAAAGACAAAAACCATTATAATTTCAATGATCAATTTAAATTGAAGAAAATTAACTACAATAAGAATTTTTTGCACTTCTTTTTAACTGCAATTAATAACACTGTTAATTCCCCAGAAACTGCACCAAAATTTGATCACACCCAACTAAGTCTTATAAAAAGGACAAAGCTGTCGCATCAAATATATTCTGGTTAACAAGTCCGAGGTCGAATCCCACATGGAATTAACCTATCAATCACAGCTATTGGACTCACAAAAATTCATGTATTCAATCTTCAGAGATATTTGAGTAACAAATTGGATGTTTATTAACTAAATATTATGTAATCAAAATGAAGTAATTAAGAACTAACTATAAACGGTTTGTAAGCAGGGATGTGAATGATCTAAGGCTCTGATTTTCCCTGTTGTCGGAATCTTTTCCGCTATGTTTGCTATATATTTGCCTAAGTTTTCTCTATTGATCATGATCACTCTGACTGTCGTAACTCTCTCTCGAGTAATTACAAAAATATACTAGATGTATTCTCTAGAATTACGCTAGCTAGCTATAATTGCAGCTCACTTAGATCGCACCCAAGGTTTCGTTATCCTTAATCCCACCTTTAAACCCTTCGTATTGATCCCTTATATGCGTTAGGAGTGATGATGTTTAACAACTAGCTAACTATGCATTCTCTCCCGAGTAATGTACACTAAATAGGAACAGCTAATTGAGGGCCCTTCAATCAACAACAATAATCATATAGTTGAACAAATAGAAATAATACTACAGAAAATCTATATTAACATAACGAGAAAATCATCCTTCAATAGGTTTCATCAAAACCCTAGATTAGGTATTTAGCTACTCATGCTCATAGTAGCAATTTCCCAAATAATTTACATAATCAAATTACAAATTAACGATAAAAGAATGAAGAATTAGATTTTAATCTCCTTCGAAAAATGTCTCCAAACGTTTTCTCCCTTCTGAAGTAGTCTCCCTAGGTCTCGGATGTGTTAAAAGTCCTCAAAATAGCATTTTTATATGTATTTATACCAAGTAGTGTCGGGCCCAGACGAAACACCCTTTCCTGTATGAAATAGGACTTGGCTCTGTAAAATTTGTACAGGCATGCAGCACACTGTGGTGCACTATGCGGCGCGGTAGTGGGGAAGTTCAGAGAGCTATTTCTAATAGACTGTTGGAAAATTGCACTGATGCGGCGCATTATGCGGTGCGATTGTGCAATTTTCTTAGAATGAAATTATTTCATCCTCTTTTGACATCCAAACTTGGTACACGACCTCCGAACACGATCTCGGCTTAATACATTAGGCTTTTACTCAAACTTCAAAGCTCAAGATTGATCGATTTAGCTCCAAATTAACCTTTGAACTTGGGATCACTTCCTGCAAGGCATAAAACACGTACTAAGTGTAATTCACTATCATTTGAGCTTAATAACACGTAAAAATGCAGTAATTGGAATGTCATACTATGGCTAAAAAATGGGTTTCTAGCCTAACATCAATGAGATAACTTGTTTCTCAACCAAACGACCCCTTAGGGTGGTATTACTGATAGCACCGATGGTGGAGAGAAGGAGGAGAGGTAGGAAAAATGAGTTGCGTATGATTAGGGTTGTTCATTCGGATCGAATCCGAAATCCGAACCGATCCATTCAATTCTGGATTTTAGATTTCGGATTGTGTTTAGTAAAATGTCGGATTTCAGATCAAATTCAGATTGGTATATTTTCATCCGATCCAATCCGAAATCCGAAATTATTAGGCACTGTATAAATACTACACTGTAATTTCAGATAGTCAGTACTTCCTTTACATCTTCCTCCAAGTTATTGTCTTTACAATTGCTAGATTTAGCTATATTGACACCATAGTACTCTTATAATTGCATAAACATGAACTTTTCTTGATGTATTGTCTCTTTTACAAAGAAAATATACATATTAGTTTGCAACTATAAGGCATAATAATACGATCTGAAATCTGATCCGATCCAAATTTTAAAATCCGATCCAATATAATTCGGATTGCATTTTCTAAAATCCGAAATTCAAAGTTCGAATCTGAAATATGCTAAATCAGATCTGATCCAATCTTTGCACAACCATAGGTGTTATGAGGTGGCATGTCACGTGGTATTTCTACCCAAAAAGTATAATAGAGGATAAAATAAAAAATTCACTCTGTTTCAATTTAAATGATATATTTTTCTTATTAGTCTATTTAAAAATGAATGATACATTGATTTCTATATCGGGGAACACTTTAACTTTAAATTTTTTATTTTACCTACTTTGTCCTTAAGGAAATCTTACAAAAATATTTCAAATAAGTCCCAACTTACCAACATTTAGCCATTAATTATAGACTTACCATAACTAGTCAAACACATATAAAAATTAAAAAATCTAAATAAATAAGGTTCTTTCTCTCCAGGAATCACACGCAAAGATCTCCTTTCATTTTTTTAAGCGTGATCAACAATATTAGATGCAAGACGTAGAAAATTTTATGGATAAGGTAGCAAATAAGGTGATAAAATATTATATATATATATATATATATATATATATATATATATATACACACACACACAAGATTCCAAAATCTAAGCAAAAAATGACCCTTTTTAATGGGTATGGTTGAAATTTATTGAAATTAAATAGATGAGTCAATATACAAAATTTGGCGAAGATTCGAAGTGATTTAGACTGCTTTGGTATCAAAATTCATAAATCGAGTTCAGAAAATTTTTCTGTGACACATGTATCATGCATGTATCTCACACACAAGTATACATGTTATAAATATTTGATACAATTATGATACATATGTGATAAATAAAAGATACACAGTGTGATACACATATTATGATCATCTTCTATTTCGAATTTGCAATTCAAACCACCTCACAACTTCACCAAATCATCTCAAAACTGAGATTCAAGCTCCTTAAGATGTACCGATATATTATAATAACACCCGCTCAAAAGAAAGCAAAAGTTTAACTTTTTTTATTGCTACAAGTAATTAATTGACTAATATTGATAATATTTGGTTAATATTAGTAATATTATATGAATCCAATTTTTGTAATAAGCTGCTTATATATCAACGTAACTGGTAGTTTTCCTATCATTAATGAAAAGCTTTTATAGCCACAATAATGTTATGGCACTAGAAAGATTTTTCCCCTAAAGCTTTTAAGACCACATGTTTCAAAAAAAAAAAATTCTTAAACTTTGTGCCAATTCAAACTATAACGTCTAAATTGAAATATCACATAGTACAGGTGCTTTAGAGAATCATGCGTGGCATGAGTTGTTATATTTGGATATGAGGTTGTTGCTCCAAGCTGTGAATGGTTATGTACAACTTGTTTGAATGTTTGTTGTGAATCTTTTCATAATGTATTATTATATAGTAATTGTACTGTATCATTTAATATATAATATTTGGATAAACCATATTATCTGTCATAAAAAACAAACGTGTAATTTTATGAATAAAAAGTAAGGCACGAGGTAAAATCATTATATTAAAGGAAGGGCAAAAGATAAAATAAAATTATTTAATAATAAGGAGGGGAAAGATGAGAGGGATAAGGTAACAATATGACCACACCAAATTGATCCTTACGTAGACTGGCGCATTTCATCATTATGTAACAATGAATTTAACGATACGATATAAATGAACTCTAGGCCACTTTAGCTTGCATAGGATTTTAAAGCCGATATATAAACTCTCATTTTTCCAATTTGGCACCTCAACTTGATAAAAATTCTTATGATAAGCCCCTTTCTTAGAGCGTGTACCTCAATTGCTCGATATAAATACCACGTCAGATTCTCAGATCATTTATTATCTGACGAAGCGGTGTCGCGTGATACCGCTTCGGTAAGCGCGCATCCACCCCTGCTTCTCCCCCATCCCCCACTACCCACCCCATCATTTTCAATGGTAAAAATTCAAATCATATCCATTCAGAGTGGGACTTCACAATGTCGATTAAATCAGATTTGAAAAAACACCAAGAGAAAAAAATCAGAGTCCAATTTTGAAACCTGTATATGGTAAAAATCAGTGGTCCGATATTATGACCATTAAGGCACCTTGTAAAGACATCCCCCAGAAGGCCCAAAGTTCAGCTCGGGTTTTGACCCCGAGGGTTCTCCACCATCGACATCGAGGCAGTGCAAACCAACGACTACGTTGCACTAGTGGGAAGTTTCCAAGGCAAATGAATAAAGCTGATCAGGTCTAATAGGCTAGTTCAAGCCCATACTATCGCATTAATTAATGGTTTTACCAGCTCCATATCTTTGTAATAATACATTTGTACTATGTTAGGATTCTCCCTCATCTATAAAGGGGATCGTTGTCATTTTATAAAGACAAGTTACAATATACTGCACATTATATCCAATACAAGAATATTCTCTACTCTCTAACTTAAACATATTCTCTTGGTTTCAATATTTACATTTATTGCTAATATTTATTGTGTTCTATCAATTGTTCATAATTTATTTCTCATTATTGATCATAAAGAGCCGCCATCGCAGCTCTCATAACTTTTAACCCTCCATCGACTGCCCTTCGCCGAGCGTTCGACTCGACCTCGAGGCCTTGTATACGCCAGCTCGAGGCCCCGATTTCCAACTATTGGGTTTGATTAATACACTATCTACAAGCTCTTATCTTATCTTCTAGTCTTTCACTTAGCATCTATTGCCTAACAACTAACATAAAAATAGATCACATATTTTTAGAACCACAAAATCAAACCTAATTGTTATTACCATTTTTAAGGTAAATAGTTTGGCACCCACCGTGGGGCTAAAAATGATAGTGATTGTTTTATTGCTGGTTTACTACATAACGCAAGTTATCTTTCACACTTTTTCTTGTCCAAGATATTTGATTTCAGGTCAAAATGTCTAACTTAGTAAACGCACATGAAAACAACAATCTTGAGGACCATGGAGAAAATGGTGTAGCTGTTCTAGGTGATGGTGTACCACCACAAAACCTTGAGGATGCACTAGAACCAATTCCCGCGGACATGGTCTCATGCAACACTTAACACGTCGAAATAAGCTCCCACATCAACATAAGCGTACACCAAGGAGATCAATAAGAAGATTAAAAAACCTGGCTCAGGAGGAACAAGAGGTTAGAATTCACATCATCTTCAAGATGTTATAAGCACAATAGTTGGCAATTGCTCAGCTGCAAAGCCACCAGAAAACTCCCAGCACGGTAGCACCAGAAATGGCTCCCTAAGCTGAGCAGGTACCAGAAAGATCAAGCAACAACGGGTCGGCAACCGACCCCGCAATCATAAAGATGTTTGAGAACCTCACAAAGAGAATCCAGTCAGACAAGAAGAAGATAGTTTCAACAACAAAAAGGTAGAGACCTACAATTCTAGGGTCGATCAAATTCTGGGCGCATCCATGATCCTAAAAGGTGTAGATTCGAAGAAGTTCGTACAAAAGCCATTCCCATAGGAAGCGACCCCAAAACCCATTCCAAAAAATTTCAGAATGCCCGACCTTCCGAAGTACAACGGAACCTTGAACCCAAACGAGCACGTCACTGCTTACACTTGTGAAGTGAAGGGCAACGACCTAAAGGACGACGAGATCTAATCCGTCATACTAAAAAATCTTGGAGAGATGACTTCAAACGGGGAGATGATGTGGTATCACAACCTAGCCCCAAACTCGATAGATTCATTTGCCATGTTGGCAGATTCTTTCATAAAGGCACATGCTAGAGCCATCAAGTTAGCTACAAGGAAATCCGACATATTTAAAATCAAGCAAATGGAGAATGAGATGATGCGAGAGTTCGTATCTCACTTTCAAATGGAAAGAATGGAACTACCACCAATCTCTGATGACTGGGCACTGCAAGTCTTCACTCAAGGTTTGAACGAACGAAGCTCAGTAGCCTCGAAACAGCTGAAGTAGAACATAGTCGAATATCCTACCGTGACTTGTTTGGACATCCACAACCGATACCAATCAAAGATTAGGGTCGAATATGACCAACTAGGAGTCCCCTCAGGTTCGGTATATCCTAGCAGGCTTCTGGAAAAGGATCCAAAGCCAAAAAAAGAAAGATACCAATCATACACTAAAGTAGAAGAAACGCCCCAAGGCGTAACATACCCCGCAATGACCAAAGGATGGATCGAGGCTAGAATCCTCGAGGACTTGTTAGCAGAGCTGGATTCGATAGGCACACAGGGCAGACAGAGGCACTTCACTTGTTGGAATATAACTTCAACGTCGACATTTCAGACATTGTATTCTCCATCGGTAAAATCAGAGACACCGAGTGGCCAAGGCCTATACAATTAAATCCTTTGCAAAGGAACCATAATTTAGTGTGTGAATTTCACAACACACACGGTCACAAGATCGAGGATTGCCGACAACTTCGGGAAGAAGTAGCCCGACTACTCAACAAAGGTCACCTCCGAGAATTCCTCAACGATCGAGCAAAAAATTAGTTCCGGGAAAGAGAGGCGACCAAGAAGAGTGAAATAGACGAGCCACAACATGTCATCCACATGATCTTCAGAGGTATCGATTCTCCACAAGAACCTATGGTCATGAGAACAAAATTATCCATTACGACAGAAAAGCAAACTCGAGGTTACATACCCGAGGACGCCCTCATATTCAGCAACAAAGACATCGAGGCTCTATCTCAGCCCCATAATGATGCATTGGTAATTTCTTTTCTTGTAAATATATTTCAAATTAAGCGTATGCTTGTCGATCCAGGTAGCTTGGCCAACATCATCAGGTCGAGGGTGGTGGAGCAGCTCAGACTGCTCGACCAGATCCTACCCGCCTCTTGAGTCCTCAATGGATTCAACATGGAAAGCAAAATAACAAAAAAGAGAAATTACCCTCCCAGTTAACGTGGCCGGCACAAACCAAAATGTCAATTTTCATGTCATCGAAGGAGATATGAGATACAACCTCTTGCTCGGAAGGCCGTGGATACACTGCATGAGGGCATTACACTCCACTCTCCATCAAATGATGAAATTTCCAACAAAGGATGGGATAAAAACAATCTACGGGGAACAACATGTAGCAAAATATATATTTGCGGTGCACGATGTGGCACTCGCGCAAATACCTCCACCATCACAGGTGCCAAAAGATAAGCAAACAGTAAAATAGAAATAGCAAGCTATATTCTCGCTATATCCGATTAAAAAAAGCAAAGGACAGTGTTGTGTCCTAAAAGCAAACATTCGAAGCACATCAAGGCTCAAGGAACCATCAGTGCTAAGGTATAATCATCTTCCTTTTTAGTTACATTTCATACTAACCTGTGTACTGGTATTCGATCGAAACAGTCGAAGCTTTTTCCAACTTGAAGGCCTTAGGTTCCCAAAGCATGCGTTGCAGTCTTTTCTTTTGACCGGGTTTTTATCCCAAGAAGGGTTTTAACGGCAAGGTTTTTAACAAGGAAACATCTATATGCTACCTAAGGAAGACTCAACAAGTATTCAAGGCTTCTTTTCAATCAACCTCGAATACTGGGGGTATCCCCTCGTAAGGTCACCTCCTCGGAGAAGCCAAGATGTGCTAAACGGGGTCTCAATAGGAAAATTATGTACCGGGCCAAGCGGTCGAACGAACCGTGTTCGTATAGAATAATCGAGCCCTTGGAACCAAAAACAAGTATACTTGTACCAAGTAATCAAAAGAATACTTTCCCCACCATCAAAGCATTTCGCGTTTTAAAGAAGTTCGCTATTTCTTACAAAAATAGTTTTAGAGCCATAAATGTCCCGAACATTCGAGGACTGGCGTCAAAAACTCGAAGCCATCTAACCTTCAGGTCAGAAGCTTCAAACTCGTAATCCCTTAATTAGGAAATATCAAGTTTACAAAAAATAGCTCCAGAGCAAAAGACGTCCCGAACACTCCGGGACTGGCATAAAAAACTCAAAGTCGTATGACCTCCGGGTCGAAAGTTTTGAAATCGTAAGCTCTCAATGAGGCAATGTCAAGTTTGCAAAAATGGCTTCAGAGCCAACAAAACTTTCAAAGTCTCGGGGACTGTCTCCAATTGCCATCCCATCGACTTATCGAAACCCAAGGCCATAAGACCCCGTATGGGCAACCTCGACCTTGTAAGACCTCAAGAAAGGCATGAACTATACTTGTACCAAGTAACAATATCTGTAACACCTCAAGTAAGGCATGAACTATACGTTTACCAAGTAACCAAAACTGTAAGACCTCAAGTAAGGCATGTAAAAATTATAAGATCTTACAAAAAGGCATTACCCTGACGTTAAAGTTAAGGCTATATATCCGAACTTGTAAGACCCCTAAAAAGGCACACCCTTTATATAGATGCCAAAACTACTTTATTTGGGAACTAAAAGGCTATGGAAAAAACATAAATGACTATGGCCATAAGGCTCCAGCCAAACAAATGCGACTCGGGGACGCCCGACCATCGCTATAAAATCACAGGCCTTTAATTACTTTGAAAGTACTTCGAAAAGAACTGGTTAGGCTTGCTAGGTGATCGAAATCGCTCAGAAGTAGGCTACCCTTGACATAGGAAAAAGAGCTTCGACCATGTCAGCTCCATACTATAGGCTTCGAGACACTCAGCCACTGAGCAAAACCTCCCGAGGTGCTCGTTCATCGCCATATAACGACTCACAATCGAGGTTTTTATCAAAATCGTCAAAGAGTCAAGCAAACACAATTTCAAAAAGTCCTTAACGGGGAAAAAATAAAGCTTATATTAGAGGTTGTACCGGCGCAATACATAAAACCACTGCCGTTAGCCTATTTAAAAGGCTGTACTGACCTAATACATAAGAGCGGCTGCCGCCAGCCAATACAAAATGTCGTACAAACCTAATGCGAAAGAGCCAGTTCTGCCAGCCCATATGAGAGGTCGTACCTACATAATACGTAAGAGCCTAAGAGCCAGATTTAAATTCAAAAACTTAAAGGTCAATGAGCTCGAGTCGAAACTTGACTCGGAGACTTAGCCCGAGAAAGTTAACTGAATATGCCTAAGAGCAAAAGCATAAGACCTTAAATGTCGGCTTATACTAAAAGGTCATACCGACCTAACGCGTAAGAGCCTAAGGGCCAGATTCAAATTCAAAAACTTAAGGGACAATGAGCTCGAGCCGAAAACCGACTCAGAAACTGAGCCCAAAAAAGTTAACTGAATATGCCTAAGAGCAAAAACGTAAGAGCTTAAATGCCGGCTTATACTAAAAGGTCATACCGAATAAACGCGTAGGAGCCTACGGGCCAGTCCAACGAGCCCCAGGTTCGTACCATAAATCTAATGGTTCTTTTAATAGGAAGACCAATTCATCTGGATAATGACTAACAAACATCGAAGCAAAGGGAAGTGCATGAAAAATTAAATCATACGGCTTCCTTTTATACGAATATGTGAAAAAATACAAGCTCCATTTGCAACATTTTTTGAAAGCGCTATACATAAAATAAGAAAAGGAAGGCCTAATCTACGTCCCCCTTGGGGACAATGGCCTGTCGACCTCTTTATCGCTATCTTCGGCATCAGACAGAAGGAACTTGGTGTCATATTAGTCTGCCTTTGCCTGCTCTATCTCTTTCGAGAGATTGAAGCCCCTGGCATGGATCTCCTCAAGGATTTCCGTCCGAGATTTACACCTAACATACTCTTTTCTCTTGCTCTCCCGACCGAGAGCCCCTCTTAGCTCAGCTCGAGCATTGACAGCTTCTTGCAAATAGACAACCACTTTCTTATCAGCCTTGGTTCAGATCTCCTCGGCTTCAGCCCAAGCATCTACAACCTTAGCCTTCATTTTTAGAAGTTCAGACTCGAGCCTTGCAATCATGCTCGTTCGGACCGGGCTATTTGCTCGAGCATTCTAGAGTTTCACTTTGAGCGTCGAAGCCTTGGCCAAAGCATCCCTCTTGGCCACAACTTGGGCATCTTCTTGAGCCTTTAGCTCTTTAAACTTATACTTAACACGGCGAACTTCTCCCCAAAGTTATTCAAGTCCTTTGTTTTACTCTGCAGTTGGAATATCAGAATATTAATCTCCGAAAGCAGAAGAAGGAGCATACATGGACTCAAAACAAAGGTTACCTATCTTTTGAGATAGCTTTCATAGTTTTGACTTCAATCCACCTCGTACCGCAGGTAATCCAACTTATCTATCCTCTTCTTACAAATAAGCCCGAGGGATTTCTCCTTATCCAAAGATTTCCGCAACCTGGCTCCACGACGAAGCAACTCAGACTTGAGCTTGTCAAAGGCCTGCTAAAAGGAAGATCAATAAGAAAGGGAAGGCATGAAACTAAAAAAGACTTTACCAACTACCAAAACTCACCATGGACCTGAACCGTTCAGCTTCGTCAAAATTCGAGCATACATCTACTGGCTTGGTCTCATTAGCCCCAGTAAAACTACTCCCGATGGGAGCGTGGTTGCCTGATGCTCCACTTGATTCACTCGGCTCCTAGCCTTGAACTTCCTTTGAAGTACCTTCGGCATGGGAAGAGGAAGGCAGCAAGAAGCCCTTGTCCCGTGAAGTACCTTCGATGATAATGGGAGACGACGGCAAGAAAGGAACCATCTTTCCAAAAGTAGAGGATTCAGAGGCTGCAGGTTTGGTCAACACATCTCTTTTAAACCTCCGAACAGGGATCGACCCGCTACGAGCATCTTCGCCCTTCGATGCCTCCTTCCATTTGTTTTCAATCCTCGTCCTTGAGGTTGGAAATCTTTCCTCCTCCCCGAGGGGACACGGCCTCATCTCGGAAAATTATCCAACACCTGCAGTGGCAGAGATAGTGTACTAAAAAGAAAGTATCTTTTGTGAGAAAACAAACCACTAAGCACCTACCATGATGTTTTGCCTCCTATCTCCCCTTGGACATGTCTCTCCATTTGCACTTATCATAAGTCGAGAAAGCTGTCAGCTTGTGAGACCATTCAGCCAGGTTAGGAACCTCATTCAGCAGCCAAGAGATCGCTGAAGAAAATAAAAAAGAAAGTATCTTTATGGAGCTCGCCTCCACTATGGACAAAAATGATAAAAACACGAGTATACCTCGTACGTGTGAAATACCATTTCTTAGGAATTGGAAAAAACTCTCTAGGGATAATATCAACTATTCGTGCTCTAACAAATCAGCTCATCCACCCCCGGTCCTCATCTTCTTCATCGCTAACGGCAAGTGGGTTGGTTGAGAAGTTTCGACTTGTTCATCCAAGGTCTTTCTTCAAGCTAAGCATTTTCATCATTTATGATTATTAAAAAGGAATGGATAGAGAGGAAGGCTCCGGGGTTTCTTTCTCTTAGTGTCAACATAGGAATGAGAGCAGTTTGAATGGATGCCTTTTTCCCTTGTTGAATCAGCCAAGTCAGTAGCCTTTCTTTTATGAGGGATTGCCTATTGATGTAAGGAATAAGGGCTGGCTTGATGCCAAGAAGAAGCTGGTGGAGGAATAACGATAGCTAAATCATCTGATGCATAGTAGTACGTATTAGGAAAATGGGATTTTTCTTTCCTAGGCTGAGGAGCATAGTCAGAGGTTTTTGGTGCCTGAATACTTGAATTAGAGCTTGAACTTGGGGCAATCCAGCAACCATTTCAATTGGATAGCATCAAGAGGGCAAGAGAGGAGGAGCCGATGAAATTCTTTCGGAGTTCTTCCTTACTGACGTCTAAGCTCTTAAGGACTCGGATTAGTCAATAGGAATGAAATCTAAGAAAGTTGGTAGCTCGAGTGAGGAGTGGAGCCTATCCCTACAGCTACACCAGCAATCCTTCTATGCAGATACCCCTTTTTTACTCTCAACCATTGCATTGCCAAGAGGAGAAAATGCTCAAGGTTTTATATATTCTTTCTTTATTCAATTTATTCCTATCCTTTTAGTTTGTTTTGGAGGTAGATGTAAAGAGAAGAACTGCTAAGATGCTACAGTCTTTGATTGATGCTATTATGTGGAAAAGACCCCGATTTCCTCAAAGATTAGAGATGTCACAAGTACTATGTTTCTATCTTTGACCTTGAGTTTGAAATAAGGGGCAAGAAGCAAGGTCATAGCAGCTGCACAAAGTTGCACCTTAGCGCATCCATTTTCTTGCATGAGTGCTAACGCGTGACCTTACGTCTTTATAGCGTACACGCGGTTCCTTTCGATTTGAGCATGTCACTAACTGGATCAATCATCCTATTCTAGTTCGCTTTGTGTCATCTAATTTTAGGGAATTCATTGGAATGCAAAGTTATTTCACACCTAGCCATATCGATGGAATAAACATGAACTTGTCCCTAAAAAAAGAGAAAATAATTAGAATGGGAGAGGATGGTCATTGAGAAAGATGCCTTAACAGGTTGGTCATCTGTTAGGACAAGAATGTGAGTTCTTCTTATTATCGGTGAGCCGCTGCCCCTCATACTCTTCTTTCCATTTTTGGCTCGCTCTTCTTGTCTATCGTACCCCCAATCCTCCTTCAGTTGAAAGAGAACCGAACTTTGTTAGTTTTGTGTCTATAGTGTTCTCTTGTCTTTCAAATGGTGAATCAGCAAAGCCAAATCTATCTTGCACATATGGGAGACGATGATCGAAGTCAGACTTGAGTATGGGACAAGAACTCGCTCATTTTGATCCCCTTATTGACCAATCAAGGTTGCGCTGAGACTGAGAACACCAACGGAACACTCTCTTACCCCTATTAAGGGAAGAAGACCTAGCCCAGTTTCTTTTTGAACCATCAATAACTGTCGACTTTCAATGGGTCCGGCTATTCTTTCATCGGTCGGTCAGTTATGGAAGACTGTACTAGGTAGAAGCCCGAATATCATTAAGAATATCTTAATTTTTTATTTATGTGTGTGTGTTTTTTTAAATAATGGAAGGTAATATATAAATAAGAACAGATAGCATTCTGCTAGAGAGAGAGGGTGCTAGCCCAGGTACATAAGTATATAAGGTCCACCAGTACACACAATTATTCTATTATTATATTATGCCCGTATTACTACTCCTCGAGACATTTCTGCTGTTGGGCCCTTGAATTATAGCAGAAGCAACCTCAATTGCCGTACCCATGTGCTAGCCTCTAGAAGCTTCTGGAATGTTCAATTTGTATGGCCTTAGTGATGAGAATATTTTGTGTGCCACTTCTGATGATGCATGCATTGAGCACAAGTATATTTCAGTTCCGTAGATCAAGGCTTTTAAGGACTCCTGAGTTGGTGATTTATCACCAGGCAGCACATTACACATTAGCATAAGGATGCTATAAATTCCTTTGAAAAATCATAAAATATTATGCGGCCATACAATAAGAAGATTGTCCATAGAATAAGGAATGGGAAGAGAGCGAGAGACTCTCGATTCGCGGCTCTACATTTCGAGATATTGGAATATGAAAGGTCATAGTACCCTAGGCCCGACAGAATAATGAGAAGAAAGAGGCAAATTGGAGAAGTTTTGTTTAAGAGGATAAGGGACTAGACCCATCAAAAAGAAAAAAGAAAATGTGTGACTATGAAAGGTAACCCTAGAACAAGTTGTCAAAAGACTTGACCCCTGAAGAACTGACCCAAGCAAGGACATTTCGGAAGTTGGTCGATCAAGACGGGCACTTTCCCTTCGCTCCATTTCACCTGATATCCTACAAAAACCAATACAAAGAAGGTGTAAGTGGGGAGGAGAGGAAAATGGATTCATTCAAATATGATACCTTGCCTACACCAACCATAAAGAGTTGTGAAATCAATATAAAGAAGGAGGCCTAGGGAATTTCTACTTTTTCATTGAATAAAAGAATGGGAATAGGGATTGGACCGATAGGCTTGTTTTGGACCTGAGGCTAATTACTGCTTCCCCTTGGTATCAGTAAAGTTTCAAAGTTTTAAGCTGGAGCCTTACGTTATAGAATGAATGTTTTATTTTCAAATCAGCTTCGAAGAATGGCCGAGAATCGTCTTCATAAAAAGAAGAGTCTTCGTTTGAAAAAATATAGTTTTCAATTGGCTCGGCTTCCTTAGATGATCAAATCAAGTTTCAAGCTGGTCAGGTCAATCGTTTCAAAGGAAGAAAATAAAGGCCGAAATCAAGATGAATGTCAACCCAATAAATCGCCTAACTTTAACCGCTGCCAAAATGCATCAATTTTTCTTACATACGATAGCACCCCTACCCTCCTTGTTCAAGTAGTTCAAGAGTGAAAGATCGTAGTGAAAGAAGGGAAAGGTATCTCTCAAAGATATTCTACCCATAAAGGCAGTTCTCTTATATGGCAATACTAAATTGGCGAGACAATAGAGAAAGCTTAGAAAGTAGTAAGGTGTCTATGGGGCTTGCCTTACAGTTGTTGATATATATCATGAGAGATTCGGAAAAAGATCGAGTAATCTCTTTCATTAGCCAAGAAAAAGCATTTCTAGTTTGCATGGTCCAATCATTAATCGCGAAAATTTCTACAATTGGGTAGGGTGGGGTATCAGATGAAAAAGAAATTCGAACACCCTATTTCCATAACTATTCACGATATGATGGCATTATAGTAACGAGATATTTTAATTCTTATATCGGCAAGTAATCCTTCCAAACGGGGATGATGAAGCATAAAATGTACGAGTTAAAAGTCTATCGTGGAAATGAAAAAAAGAAATTATTGTTTCGTATACCCGGCTGTGTGCCTCCTAATTCTGTGAAGTCCTTGGAGCACGTGCAATTTATTCAGGATCCTTGTCAAGAAAGAAGTCAGTCCCTTATTCTTTGTTTTATGTTAAAAGGACTAGTTGAATTATTAAACTATTAAGACTAACTGAAAAAGGGTACTAATCTTCTTCCTCCACTACTTATAGTGACTAACTTGTTGATAGGATAGCAGGGAAATTTGAGAGTATATCTCGAGAAAGAAAAAAACATTTTCAGGATGAGACTACGAACCCCAATGGAGACAATGAGAAGCAGTTGCAGGCCAGTGTAGGCTTACTCCGTACAGGTTATATCTGGGCCTTATATTGATATTCTTTTCAATTTCATCGGTCCGGGGTACCGCGCAATTCGTTTTGATCTATTTTAGTTGCCAATGAAATGGAATATGGGAACTCTCCATCTAAGTGGTTAATCCGACGAGTCAATTCTCAATGCGATGCATCCGTGAAATGGGACAGAGATCTGCCTGAACTTAGTCCAGTCCTATTAATCTCAAAAATATCCATATCGTCCATCCGAAAAATATGTCTCAATTACAGCAAACTCTCCCTCCCCCGTCTCTTTCCCTAAAAATCAACTCTACTTATGTTGTTCTACAAAATGCTATCCAAGTGACACATTGGGGGCATGGGTCATGAAAGAGGTTGACCCCCATCCTCCTTAACTATGTATGGCTAATGAAATCCTCGTTTTAGTCCGTTCTTTTCCTTCTTTGGGCTCGGTTCAATAGTAGTCATGGTAGTAATGCCCTGGAGCCCAGCTACCGACCCGAGGTGCTGATCGATAAAGTCATAAAAGGACGTTAAACATAATTCTCGAAGAGCATTCCCACAAAAAAACCGGGTAAGTGAAATTTTTTAGACTAGTCCCACTAAGATGGCGAGGAAACTGACTTCCAAGAGAGTTGCTTTCACCTCGGTAATTACCTAATGAGAGAGAGCCGATGAAAAAGTAGTCCTTTATACGAGTAAAGGCGAGAAAGTCATCATATCAGTGCCTTGGGGAAATGCCTACCTTTAGGAGAAGATTACCGAATAAGTTTCAAACCTGTCCTCTTAGCTTCCTAAGATATTTAGGGAAAGGGGCCTTGTTGACCATCGCTTGCTGACTACGGAGAACATCCTCAATTAAAGGGTCCTCTCCTTAGACTTAGTTGGAAAGGTAGGTGTTCGGCATGTCCCTTGCTTGCGAACTTCTTTAGTAGCGCGGAGGTGCCATTTCTCACGTTTACCTTTGTTCCTATACTTTCAACTACATTTGTTCCTTTAATCCATACCTTAAAAGAATGCAGCAATAAGGGACAACCAGCCCATACAGCCAGCGGGGAGGATAGCACTACTGGCAAAGACCGTCTGGCAAACTGACGTAGGCGCGAAGCGTGGTAGGACTGCATTGGGGGAGCATACCATATAGAGGAAATATAGCCTGGATGGTGGAAGAGCCGGGGGAGGTCGGTCATTTGACGAAAATGGAAGGATTTTCCCTGTTAGAAGCCAGATTAGGAAAGTGTTTCCCAGGTTCGAGCAAATGCAATGCGACATCCAGGCAAAAAAGGGTTGGGGCCCGATCTACGCATACATCACTAAAGAAGATAAAAATCCACATATATGGGGGAACATGTCAGAGGCCTATGTTGGAAGTATCAGAGGCTTATGAGGGAAATAAAAAAATAGGGGGTGCTCCTATGAGTGCAACCGACATTACGAAGGAAGGAACTCGAAGTGAAAGGGTACCGTATTGTGCAAGGCAATGATAGTTGGCCCTCTATCATCTTTTATCTGGTAGACTTGGTAAAAGGGCCTCGACTTATTTCCAGAATAAGAGTTTGACTGTTGCTTCCCCCTTTTTTTGGGGGGGGGGGGGGGGTCAAGCTACTTGCAGCAAAGGAAGGATAAGAGTAAAAGCAATCGGCCAAATTATTGTTATTCCACTTATGGTTACAATGCCTCTATCGAATCAGAACAAGTCTAATACTCCAGCCCTTGTTTTGGGGGATGTAATTTCGATCTAAACCCGAAAACCCGTATCTTTATATACGAAATTACTTCGTCCTTTTTTAGCCATTTTTTCATTGGGTGGGTGGGTGGGGGGTCTCTTTACCTTTGGTCTTATTCAATACCTGATCAAGGGATTTCCCCTTTTGACTTTTGGTTTTTCTTTTTGTTCCCCTTTGTCAAGCAATCTAAAAGAGACCAGAACCACATGAAAAAAGGTTTCATACCTTTCCACCAATAGTGTGGGTCGATCGTCCTATACATTTTCGTGCTCCCTGGGTACAGGAAAAAAGGTGAGCTATGTGCCTCCTCCAAGATATCATGTCATAGGTCACTATCTGGAGGAATACATATACATACCCAGAATAGAAGTGTGCCATCCTGGCGAAGGTTCAACTCCTTATGTGTCATCAAGTACCTCAAGCTCATATGATCCGTAAAGCTATGGAACTTCCCCCATACAAGTAATGTCACCATATCTGAAAAGTAAAGATAATGGCTGCAACCAGGGCACCAAAAGTGGAGCATACGATGATGCCACCCGTTTTCATTTTGTGGAAGCACACAACTGAGGAAATGGATGTAGGTGATGGTGCGTTCTGCTTCTTATGATGAGAGGGGCATCGAAATCCTTTCTATTAGTTCTTGCGTGGCAGCCAGTTATGTGTGGCGCTAAAGAGGAAGGCATCATTTACTGTACTACTATCGGCTATACAATGATGGCATTGTGGATCTCATTTGTATTCCAGTTTTTTTGGACAAAGTTAGAGTAGTCATTTAGGGAATAAGCCTTTTTTAAATTATTCTATTAATTAAAGTTTCATCTATTATTTTTCCAGCCCCAGGGGAGTTTATTCGACCCATTCCCCAGTCTCCTACACTGATTAAGTAAGTGTGCGACTCTGTATGAGGACCTCCTTCTCTTCTGCCTACTCTCCCTTCACACGGTTCTCAAAGCATAGGAGGAAGGGTGGAAAGTAGGTACCACGAGCCCTTTGTACCACACATCTATCCAGAAGCAAGTGTAGTTCACCGGTTCCACCGAATGCTCTTATCTTTCGGCAAAGATCGTGTGAGTGTGCAGTTATGCTTCGGATGCTTCACCATAGAATAGATTGATCCAGTTACTGTTCTTTTCTGGTACATTCGCTTTATATCTCTGACACACAAGGAAGGATGTGGTGGTAAGGAAGCAGCCCTCTCTGTCCGACCGATCATTCAGCTGGCATCTCACATTCACTCCCCTGTTTGACTGCCGCTCGAGGATGTAGTTGTAGATAGGTTAGTCTTAGTGGGTCGTTGGCTCCACCTGTTATCTCCTTCCACGACATGCTGTTGTCGTTGCTTTATTCCATATGCCACTTGGTCATATCTGCCTCGCTGCGGGTCAACACCTCCGATCCGAATGAATCATCCTTTCCACGGAGGTAAATCTTTGCCTTCTAGGCAAAAGGATAGCAAGTTCCAGATTCTATCTAGGTAGGACATGTATTTCTATTACTATGAAATTCATAACTGAAGTAGTTAATGGTAGGGTTACCATTATCCTTTTTGCAGTGACGAATCTTGTATGTGTTCCTATGAAAAGGCATTTTTCCATTTTTCGTGGTCTCAAAGGGGCGTGGAAACACATAAGAACTCTTGAATGGAAAAGAGATGTAACTCCAGTTATACATAGTGTTTTGATCTAAGATTTCAATTCTTCCGTGTTTGAGCAGTAGCATATTATTCCATGGAGCTAAGGTTCAAAATATGGAAGAAACAAGCATTTCCACGACTCTATCACCCAGTCAATTCCGTTCCACTTAATCCCTCTTTCATGGCCATATATCATTCCATCTTTCTCCTGTTACATAAATCCAATTTTCATTTCATCCGGGAAATACCATATTTTTCTCAACAATGTCTTTGTCATTTGATCCAATAGTGTTCTGTTAGATAGGAACATACTTGATAAATACTGATAACTCTCGAATAGTAGTTAACATTTTTTTAATTGTGAGAGGGTGGATGTAATTCAGCTCGAACGAAGTGAGAGAAAGGTCATTCAGAACCCGCTGGCTCCAGAACGAGGGGGTTCCAGAGACGCTGCCGCGGGTGCTAGTATCGACAAAAATTGCACACAGCACTCCCGATCAAAAAGAGCATGCGAGATTTCGAAGGGGCATTCACACTTTGATTCGTGAGCAACTTCACAATAAAAGTTAGACAAGATTGGAATGGGCATTGGAAGATGTATTGATGTACCAGATCGGCTAATGCTCCCAGGTTGATGCAATGTATTCCACCAGTTGACTGAAGACTTGATTATTGGTATATCGATCGGTCCATCATAGATTGAAATAGGAGCCGGTAAATAGCTAAATATCCCCGTACTCTTTTTTCCTATTTTCTTTATTCTTTCATGTCGAGCTTTCGAAATACACTAGGGAGGGAGAATGAATGATCTACTGCTAAAGATCTTGAATAAAGCATTGATAGCTTTGCAGAGGAGAAAAACTTTGATTCTTCCCAAAGGTGTTCCTTGCATGCTGAAGTGAACAGGGGCGGTACCAACTACGACTAGAAAGCGGTCACTCATGTCAGGTATTGTTCTGCACTTAAATGGATTACCAAACCTAGCTTAGCCTTTGTAAATCACACTAAAGCGGACACCCAACTATGGAAAAGCCTCCTTAAGTGTGGGTTAGCTTAGTAAATCCGGCCCGAGACGCGTTCGTTGACAAAACCGCCGTAGGAATTCTGACTTTTCAATAGAGCGGAGGCAAACTAATCAACATGAAAGAGGCCCTACTCACTACACCGGGGGAAAAATCTTTTCCCATGCAAGGAAGAGAGATAAGCAGTTGGCGGGGACCATCCTTTATCGGTCCATATTGGGTAGATCTACCCCTTTCATCCTAGATCTACCGTTCAATCTATAGGTTCATCACTCATTGTCCCGCCATCTATTAATTTATCATAAAGTTGCTTAAAAGTTTCCTCTGGGCTAAAAGGGTGGACTTCACGGTGTTTAACCTTTTCGAAGAGATAGATTCGAACCCCTACTCGGTCTAGCTTCCCCTCTTTGTATTTTATTTCTCAGCCTTTTCACAAACTTATTTCAAAATTTCACCGACGTCGTAGAGTAATCAGGCCCCAGTAATGCAAAGGTCGGTATAATCTAATGAGATGACTATATGTGAATTTGAGCTCGACTTTATTCGCAAAGTACCTCATCAGCAGCACTATCTTCCAAAAGGATGGGTGAGCCTGGGCCAAGGCAACCTGATACCTTCTACGAAACTCGAGCACGGCCCTATCAAGAGGGCCCAATGTAAAGGGGTACGTATATACATTCAAAAACCCATCGACTTTGGCCATAATGCTCTCTTTCGGGGAAGGAACATGCAACACCACTTTTCTCCCAATATGCAATGTTTTTTAACTGCCTTGAGGTGCTCCTCCCCTATTGAGGAGATAAACCTCGACGCATGCTCCCGGAGGCCTAGAACATTGGGAGGTTTCTCTAATGTAAAGTCCCTCTTCGAGAAAAAGCACCTCGATATTAGCTCGCTGGACGTCGGCGGTGTACCACCGACCGAGTGCAAAACTAGGGAAGAACCTTCCTCTCCTTGGAAAGCGGATGTGGGCACAGTAGCCATGGCTATTGTAAAACAAAGAAAGGGAAAATGAAAGACTCAGGCGAAAGCTTTGAGGTAAAGGGAAATTGGCGCACGAAAGGAGAACCCTATAAGGACGATAGTCACTCAATATGGCAGTATCTTCAAATAAAGGGAAACCAAAAACATAATAGAGCAGGCGGTAACTATTCGCCTGACCTGGGGACCAACGGAATCTAGCCATGTCAGTATAACCTTTTTTTGGAAGCGCACCGATGGGGCCACCTCGGTCACTTTGCAGTCATGCCATATAAATGAAACTTTTATGCAAGCGCTCGGAAGTCATTAGACCCCGAGAAATTTTACAATTATTAGCATTGACCCTATAGAAACTATATGCCCAATTTTGAGATGGTGCCCGATCTCAAAGGCCTCGACTGGTCCAAGTATATGCCCCGAAGAGCCAACATCAGAATTCAAAGGCAAAATCATTAAAACATGAAACGAGAAACACTTGAAGCAGAGAAATTGTTATATTTCCAAAAACGTATTTACAACAGGGGAACATTTACAAAGCCTTTACCTAAGAAACTCTTGCACAAAAAAGAAGAAAAAAAGACGACCTAAGTCTGCTCCTAACCCCCGTTGCCCTCGGAACCACCGTCAAAACCCTAATCTGGAGTAGCCGGAAAAGCAGACTTTTTCTCCAAGGTTCAGGCTTCCTCGATCTCAGCTGAGAGATCAGCGCCCTTATCACTTACTTCATCAAGAGCCTCCCTCCTTGCTTGCGCATGAGCATAAGTAACGGCCTGAGTTAGCTTCTACTCGGCCTTCACTAGCTTCTTCTCGGCCCTCACTAATATCTCTTGAGCTCGTTCATTCGCAGTGGTGGCATCTTTCTTAGACGGAGACACCTTTTATTCTGCCACAGACTTAGCCGACGATAATGCGGCAACCTCCTCCTTGGCACTTTGTAGAAGGTCCCGGGTCGACGCCAGCTCCGTCCGCAGAAGGTCCCTCTTCGAGGCCACGACCCCAATTTGTCCCCTCAAATTGAGGACCTCCGCATCCCTGACAACTGCCTCCACTCGGAGCTGCTGCACGAGGGCATTCTTTTGCCTGACCTTTAAGGGAAAAATAAAGTTGATAAAGAATGTTGATAAAACACCAAGTTACAAGGACAGAGGGATAGTTCGCAAATACAGTATTACCTGCTCGGCAAGGTTATCTTTTTCTCGGCACATTCCATCCAACCTCATCCGGAGCCCACTCAGCGCATCCTCCTTTTGTGTAGAAGAGATTTCCAACTCCTTTAACCTCGAGGTGAGATTCTCGACCTCTTTCCATGACATAAAATCTCATCTCACAGCTTAGATATAGCATGATCATATATCTTCTTAGCCTACAATAAAACAGAGGGGTCAGAAAACAAAGAAAAATGCTTGAAACACGAGAATTATATATGCATAAAAAGGTATCACCTGCTGCTGGAGCCTCTCCACCTTCTCGATAGCATCGGGAACATCAAGATCAATGTCCTCACAGACACCATCGAGGAAGTTTCCAAGCACACCTACCCCCTCATGAAGGCCTCCCACATTGGTGACACTTGTGTTCTGTGCATCCCTGAATTCCCCGGGTGAAAACGAAGACAAAAATTAAGGCCATCCAGGACTTTGATGTCTCCGAAGGGCAAATCCTGTCCCTGAAAAGCTCCGGGCACAGGCCCTTTGGAGATATCAGCAACGGGTTCCTTAATAGGGACTGTACCATGTCCGCCTAGAAACTCGGGGACCATATCCGCACCCTCCTCGAGGGCCTCCAAAACATGGGCTCGAGCCGAATCGATCGTTCCCGATTCAGTGGCCTACGACTCAGCCACCTGCGGGGCATCCATGACTGACCTCGTCCTTCGTATCAAAGGTTTCTCATTGTCATCGTCATCTTTATCCTCAGTACCAGGACTTGCCCCAGTTGCTGAAGTCGAGATCTTGGCATCTGCTCGAGGCCTGCGTGATTTGAGTTTCTTTGATGTAGGAGATTCAACAGCCACCTCTTTCTTCCTTTTCTTACCCTTATCGGGCTTCGAAGTCTCTTCCACGCCATCGGGAGGCGGTCTTATCAGCACCCCATCACCAAGCCCTGCACAAGCATAATACTCAAAGCTTGCCAACACGAAGGGTATGCGAAAGAGATATTGAAACATGGTAGAAGCGGCAACAAAAGGCTTACCGTGATTCTTGGCCGGCCACCGCGTTTTAGCCAAGTTGGGCCAAGAACGCTCGAGATAAGGTAATGAAGCATTCAATTGACTAATCCACCCCGGCAGGTCGTGGACTGCTTCGGGATACAAAATGGTAGCTGCATAAATAAAGGAAAGATCATTTTTTAGAAAAAAAGTAAGAAGACAGTAAAGCGTGTTCGAGGGAGAGGAACTTACGCTCCATATTCCACTTATCCGGGAATGTCATCCTTTTGATCGGGATGATGTCCGAGGTCCTCACTCAGATAAACCTGCTTATCCATACCCGATCCTTGTTCTCATTAATGCTCGAGAAAAATGGCTTCGTGGATCATGGGTGAAACTTAATCAAACATCGAGAAAGATGAGGTCTATATAGTCTAATCAAGTGGCCAAGGGTGAAAGTCATACCCTTGGCCGTGTTGGAGAAATAACGGAGCATATAGACTATCCTCAAGAAAGATGGATAAATTTGGCCAAGCGTCACTTGATAATTATGACAGAAGTCGAGAATAACCGAATCTGTCACCGGGCAAGAAGAATGTGAGGAATCGACGGGACCCAAAGTGAATGGGTATGTATATACATGAAGAAAGCCAGCTTTGTGGTCTGTTATGCTCTCATTAGAATGGGGAATCTCAACTAGCATTGTCCTCTCCCATTGACAGTCTTCCTTCATTTTTTGTATATTAGTCACGACGCTAATATACTGAGACATGTGTTTGCATCGGCGCGGCATAGATGGGGGTCTCTCGATAGAAAAATCATTCATAATATCTAACTCGGTAGGGGTACACTATTTAACGGTGGGGTCCACTTTGTGTTTGCCCTTGGATGTTCGAGACAAAGAGGCAACACCCTCTTTTCGAGGCACTGTTTTAGAGGTTCTAGCCATGTTGGTGGAAAGGTCTTTCTGAGAAAGGAAGTAAGGAATCAAGAACGGAAGAAAGGAGAGTGTGAAAAGGGATGACCTTGGCTCTGAAAGTTTGAAGATGTTGTAAAAGTGTGAATCACTAAACGATTGAGGTATTTATAGAAGCCATATGGTCAGCAGAAAAGACGAACCAATAGCGGTTGGTGGACATCTCGATAGTCGTGTTGACAGCGACCCTTGCACGATGTTTTGAGTTATGACATTTAATGCTCTGATAGATTGACGTCATGATGGTAGCGCCTAGTAGGAGTTCAAAACCATTTCCTATCATTTTATTCTAGGAAACGCAAGGACTATCTGTAGACGGTAAAAATCAGTGGTCCGATTTTATGATCATTAAGTCACCTCGTAAAGACCGCCCCAGAAGGCCCGAAGTTCAGCTCAGGTTTCGACCCCGAGGGTTCTCCACAATCGACCTCGAGGCATTGCAAACCAGCGGCTACGATGCACTAGCGGGAAGTTACCAAGGCATATGAATAAAGTTGATCATGTCTAATAGGCTAGTCCAAGCCCGTATTATGGCATTAAATTATTGTACCACCCCTATATCTTTATAATAAATGCATTTGTACTATGTTAGAATTTTTTCTCATCTATAAAGGGGACCTTTGTTATTTTGTAAAGACAAGTTACAATATATTGCACATTCCTTCCAATACAAGAATATTCTCTGCTCTCTAACTTAAACATATTCTCTTGGTTTCATTATTTGCATTTATTACGAATATTCATTGTGTTTTATTTATTATTCATTATTTATTTCTCATTATTGATCATAAAGAGCCGCCACCATAACTCTCGTAATTGTTAATCCTCCATCGACTGCCCTTCGTCGGGCAACCGACTCGACCTCGAAGCCCCAATTTCCAACTATTCGGTTTGATTAATATACTATCTACAAGCTCTTATCTTATCTTCTAGTCTTTCACTTAACATCTATTGCCTAACAACTAGCATAAAAATAGATCACATATTTTTAGAACCACAAAATCACATCTAATTGTTATTACCATTTTCCAGATAAACAAAACCCAATATCAAAATAAAAAAAATCACTACAACTTCAAGAAAAATCACTTTTCTCATCTTCAAAGCATTTTCTAACCATTTGTAAAGTAATAAATAATGGGTACGATTGGACCCGATGAATGCAATGAAAGTCGGTGTTCCTTTTGCCTTTTTTCTTGTTTGGCCGCCGAAATTATGCCCAAATTTACACTTCGATGTGATATATTTTGAATTTGATTGTTGACAGTTTTATTCTCTATGTTAAAACTAGAAGGAGCATATACTAAAAAAAATGATGATGAAGAAAAAAATTAAAATACTTGACTTTATTAATGTGGTAGAACCGAGGGAAAAGGGGGAGGTGGGAGTTTGGTAGGGAAGACGAGATAGGTGGAGGGGACCGAGAGAGGGAAAAAGAGAAGGGGGAGAGAAAGATTTTTTTTCTTTTTTCTTTCTCATTTATATTTATTATAATTTTAATATTTTTTTAATAATGATAACACTATCCACGCGCTTTAGCAGCATGATTTGCATACAATTTAGCCATGTCAGTTGCGCCGCTTCCACATAGGCATAGTCAACGATCAAAGAAGTTTATTAATACCCATTCCATCATGTTGGAGTGTTCAAATGAAAAAAGTGTAAATTTATATATAGGATTTATAAATTGGTACAAGTTTAAGTGGCCACGAGGCCATTAGACCTAAATTTAAGTAATCATCACAATAAATATTGTATTTAAAATGATAACAACCATCCAAATAATATAAAGGGAACAATAGATTCTATTGCCTTTGTTCATGTTCAAAGGATTATTTTAATTTTTTTAATAGTAATGCACTAATCCACCACTCCATAGCTGCTCTCGGCTTCCATATCCAATTTCTCCACTACTTCAGGTAACGAAGTCATTTGCAATGAATTGTTGTTTTAGTATGACATCATCTCTGAGAACTCACCGGAGAGGTAACGAGGAGAAGAATCGAAGGGTAGGTTATCGGGGAAATTCATGTCGATTCATGTAACACCCCAGAAAATTTTTTGAAGTACTTAAGCTATTAAGAAAGTTGATGTGCGCTAATTATATTATTTTGTGTGCAAAGGCAAACTATTAATATGATGGATATCAATTGGATATGATAATAAGTGTATGAAGTATATTATAAGTATTTTGGGGTCTAATGAGGGGCCTAAGTCTAAGACAAGTTGGAAAATTACAAGATAGACTAAAATTTCAAATGAGCATGCACAAGATTACACTTTGCCTGAGCATATCTACATATATATAAGGTTTTATGTGATGCACAACCTATCCAATTATAGGTCTTTTAGTCTAGTTTCTAACGCTTCAAACCGTTCATCATTTAGACATTTATATAAAACGTTATGATTGATTTACTGAAGGCGGGTAATACTGTGTTCTGGGGCATAGGGCAATCGCTGTTACCAAATGCGATTTATAAGTCGTATTCGATATCTGCGACTTACCTGAACAGATTACAAAACGCGAGTTTCAGCCATTTTTAACACATTTGGAGCTATGGAGCTCGGATTGAAGTGATTTTTGAGGCGATTTTCACTATATGGATTGGGGTAAGTGATTCTAACTCGTTTTTGTTAAAATACATGAATCCATTGTTGTTTTTATCATGAAATTAGTGAATTTGATTGAAAATGGTAGAAATACTCCATACCTTAGATTTAAGATTTGGAGGTCGATTTGTTGCTGGAATTTAGTATTTTTGGTACGGTTGGACTCGTTGTTGAATGGGCGTTCATATTTCGTAACTTTTGTCGGATTCCGAGACGTGGGCCCCACAGACGATATTTGAATTTATTTCGGGTTTGATTGGAAAATTTCCTATTTTCATATGGGATTAATTCCAATAATTTGTGTTGATTGTATTGAATTATTTTGGCTAGATTCGAACCATTCGGAGTTGGATAATCAGGGAAAAAGTCTACTATTGGATTGAGATAGTGTGATTTGAGGTAAGTATCTGGCCTAACCTTGTGTGGGGGAATTTTCCCTTAGGCATTGAGTCTTATGTGAAAATTATACGATCGAAAACTATGTACGCGAGGTGGCGAGTATATACTTGGTTTATATGTGCAAATTATATCGATTAAAATTCGTAGACAACCTTATGCATTAAATTGGAAAATTGTTGGGACTTATTAAATCTCTTATTTGTCATGTCTCATTCACTACAAAGATAACTGGAATTAGCTACGAACGTCGTCGCTAATCTGTCGCTAAAATGCTCGTTGCTAGCAGAATCTTTTGATAATCCGTCGCTAAAAGGATTTTTCTGTTTAGCTACAGATTTTGTCCGTCGCTAGACCCTGGTTTTTTTAATAGTGATTCCTTATTTGTCTAGATTATTTTTATATGATAATTTGGTGCGATTGCTACTTGACTTTTATGTGAACTCAGTGTTTGTTTGAGTTGCTATTTCTATGGAAATAATTTTCATTATTGATTTTATCTACATATAATTTAAATGAGAAATTTTGTTAATAAGATGAATAAATCTATTTATTTCATGAAGTTGTGAATTTAAAAAAAAGGGTTGTTCCTTGATGAATTTCTTTTCTGTTCATGTTGTTGAAATTGATATTGAGTTATAAAGGCTGTAAATCATATTGAGGCGAAATGTTAAATTGTAAAATATTATTTTATTGAGTTTTCCCTCCTAGATATTTTATTAGAATTTTTGTGCCCATTATGACCGAGCCGTGGGCTTCTTATTGTGGAAAAATAATGTATTGTTGATTTATGTGGCAAGTATTAATATTTGGACACCTGATGTGCAATTTGTAATATGTTGTAATATTTAAGCACTTGACGTGAATTTGTGATATGTTGTAAGATTTGAGCACTGGATGTGAAATTTGTGATATGTTGTAATATTTGAGCACTTGATTTGCAATTTGTGATGTGTTTTGATATGAGATCACCTGAGGTAAAAATTGTATTATGCTGCGATAATTGGGCACTTGAGGTGCAAGTTGTATTATGCTGTGATATTTGGGCACTTGAGGTTGGATTTGTGAAATATTGTGATAATGATACGCATGTGGTGATATAAGTTCAGGGTATTGAAACACATGCGATGAGATAAATGTGGCTTGAAACGTGTGGCTAGTAGGGGAACTACTAGAAGTCATACGGTGTGATAAGCGTGGCTAAAATGCGGGATGCTATTTCGGGAAAAAATATTTTCTTTAAAATTATATGTGAAGGCTTCCGCGGTGATATAAGAAAATGAGATATTGTGAATTTGTTTATGATTTGGGACTACGAGGCGGTACATCGGGAGAGCCATGTTGATATTTCTTTATTTATGTTCTTGTCTTTGGTGATTTTATTTCATTAATATGTAAATTCGTGTCTTCTTCCGTGATGTACTAGTTAACATTATTATTATGTTTTAGTGCTCCTGGTTGCATTGTGTTGGCTTTGACTTTTTAGTGCAAGACTTTGAAGATTTATATTTTTGGTTTTTACTGATTTTTAATGATTGAGTTGTGTTAATAAAAGAAATTACTATTATATTTTAATTAATAAGTTTTACATCCAAATCAATAGTTTATATGATGCTTTAATTTAAGTGCAATGTCATTTTCTTCACTCAAACTATTTGTAAAGTAAATTGATCATGCTGATCTTCTTTTTATATATTGATATGTTTGGCACGTGAGTTATCCGTGCAGTTGTGCTAGAAATATGGGCACGAGGTGCCGTGAAAATTATGAAGGTGGTCTGAGACCCGTATTTTTATGGTTGTGAAATGAGGTATCACAAGGTGACTTTTATTTGAAAGAATTATATTAAAAATATTATTTTAAAGAATTATATTCGAAGGATATTTATTTGAAGGAAGCATATTCAAAGTATATGTATTGGTAAGTATTATTTTCTAAGGATTTTTATTTGAAAAACTTATGGGTGAAAAATTTACATTGGAAGGACTTGGTTAATTGGTTGTACTTGTATTCATTAGTTGTTGAACAATATGTATAATGTTCTTGTTGCCTTGCTGTTTATATCACTGGTTGATTTTTGTTGCTATCTCTTCTTGTTGTTTTCCAGTATTATTGTATACTGCTATATTGCACAGGTTATTTGACTAGTAATTGTCTTGACTGTACCTCGTCACTACTCCACAGAGGTTAGTCTTGATACTTACTAGGCACCGACTGTGGTGTGCTCATACTACACTCCTGTAAAAAAATTTTTGTACAGATCCAGGTATTGGAGATATAAGACTCGGACAGAGTTAGAGTGTGATTGCAAAGATACAAGGTAGGGCTGTTTGGTCGTCGCAGTCCCTTGGAGTCTTTCCCTCTTATCGTACTGTTAAGTATTATTCGAGCAGTAATGTATATTTAATTTCCTTCAGATCATTTCATGTATTAAGTTAGAGTTCGTGACTCAGTATTACCGATCTTGGGAATTTGTTATAACTATTTCCGCTGTTAGTTTCGACACTTGTTTTGATTATCCTTAAAAAAATGGCTTGAATCGTTATTAAAAATCGACTTACTTAGTCTTAGAAACTAAGTGCCATTACGACTCATGTGGTGGGATTTTGAATCGTGATAATTCACGGACAGAGCTCGGGGAGCAACAGTTCGGAGTTGTTGTGAAGGTCGAGTACGGCACCGGTCACTGGACTTTCTCGCCCGTGGTAAATTTTTCGCTGGTGACTCGACGGAGGAGATGTAGTTGTCTTAGACAAGGGTTTCCTTCCTTTGCTTCAGTCAATTAGGTGATCTTAGTTCAATTTTGATATCGTTGACAGGTTAAATATATGGGAATTTCTTTTTCAAATAATACTCTATTCTTGGTTTAATTTTACTGTTTAGATTAAAACAATGATAGTCCTCACTTAATGTACTCCTCATGTTTTAGGATAACCACAATCCTACAAATGAGCGAAGATAGTGTGTATATAAATTTTATTTTTACCTTCAAGAAAGTTATTTCCGATAGTTTTTCAATTCAAAAAAATTTAAAAAGCAGGGTTACAAGCACTAATAACTTAAGAAAATCGAAGAAAACAACAAGTAGTGATAACAATCTAAGAATAAGAAAGAAAGATGTCATACTAACACTAATACTATTAATATGAAAAAAAAATTGGTCGACTACTACTAACTTCTTACCTTAATTCTTGACCTTCACAGTTTTACACTAATATTTAAATGGAATATTTGGAGTCTATGTTTACAATGTTTCTTAAAATACTTGAGGTGCCACTTGGTGGACCTTCAAATAGCATAACATGTGTCAATTGCTTGACTTATACTTAGGGACATCCTGCAAATCGTTGTCATTAAACTAATTCTTTACTGAAAACAAGTTGATGGCTGCTTCAGAATAATTAATTAAATAAAAAAAGTGTGGTGTGTGAAAACCCTTTTTTCTTTTGTGGAGAAAATAGAACAATGGAAACTTATCAGAAAGTATGTGATAAACCTATATGTGTTGCATCTTTGCTTCTTCATATTTTTGTTTTGTTCGGTTATTCTCTTTTTCCATGTCCACAATGTGCCAATGATTTTTCAAAATTAATACCTTGGTAGGTAGAATTCTCAAGTCTTCAGCTTTTAAAATAAAGTAAAAATCAAACCAAGAAAAAGTGACTGTCCACATCTAGGAAATTTCTTAGAAAAATAAACAATTTATTTTGATTTTGATCTAGTAGTACTCCCTACTATATATCAAACTTCATAAATCAGGAAGTATTCAACAAATTAATGAGCACCACTTGATATACTTAGCAGTAGTAGCCAAACTTGTGTATCATTTTTAAGTGCCAACTTTCTGCAAATTTCTTCATTCACAAATCTTGAAAGTTCTTTGCAGAAGTAGGGAGAGATATGGCCACAGTTTATGCTGCAGTAACTTCTCTGATGGGAACAATACAACTTATTTCACAATCCACCTCAGACCTTCATGAGGGTCACAAAGAACACTTGAAATTACTCTACGACAAGGTTGGCTCTATGCTAGGGTTTCTTGACACTAATTCTGATGTTGAACCAATTAAGGATTTGCTAAAAAAGGTCAAAGATGTAGCACATAAAGTAGAAGATAGAATTTGAATCACACATTCAACGAGAGGCGCAGAAGAAGCTTCTCAAGATGTTGCAACGAGTTTTCCACCTTCCAACAAAGGCACATGAAAGGCTTCTTAAGATCTTGCAACAGGCTATAGAAGAAGTTGATTCTGTCAAGAAGAGCTCAACAAGCTGAAGGATAGTAATAATAATAATATGCGTGCTGGAAATTTTTCACTTGGTGGTTCTAGTTCGCCACAATTGCATGTTTCAACCCACGAGAACAACATGATGGGGCACAACATTGAACAAGAGCTCATGGGGTCAACTTACAGGACACTTGTCTCAGGTGGAAGTCATCTCTATTGCTGGGATGGGCGGTATTGGCAAGTCAACCTTTGCCAAAAGAATGTTTAATGATCCCTCAATTGTGAGCTTCTTTGAAGAAGAAGAAGTAACACAAAAGCTTGGGATGAGTTTAGGCTATAGTTTCCCGAATACAATAATAGAAGTCGGATATTATTGACTACTCGAGATATTAAGTTTGCTCAATATGCTAGCTATCCCAGGGATCCTTCTCCAATGCGTTTCCTTAAGCCAGAGGAAAGTTGGACTTTATTTTGCCAAAAGGCATTTGTCCAAAAAGTCTGTGCAATTGAATTTGAGAATATTGCAAGGGAAGTTTTTAAAAGTTGCAACGGATTACCACTGATGATTTATGCGGTTGCAGGGGCTCTATCTAGCAAGAGGACAGTGGATGAGTGGAGGAAAGTAGCTTAAAGTGTGAGTTCGTTAGTAAATCTTGATGATTATCAACACTGCTCAAAAGTGCTCGCTTTGAGCTAAAATCATCTTCTGTCTCATTTGAAAGCTTGCTTTCTGCATTTTGGAGTTTTCCCGAAAGCAAGTGAGATTTTTGTGAAGAAGTTGATTAGATTATCGGTTGCCGAAGGATTCCTGGAGCTGAAGGGGTTTGAGGGATTGGAAAAAGTGTCTTATTGATAAAAGTCTAGTTGTTGTTGGCAAGAGAAGTTTGAATGACAAAACCAAGACATGTAGGATTCATGATCTTCTGCACGATTTATGCTTGAGAGAAGCTGAAAGCAAGAATCTCTTGGATGTCGGGCAAATATACAGTTTGTGGGGCCTAGGGCCAATATCAACAATTGGACAGCTACTCCTCTTCCTACCCGGAGGGAGTCTTGGTAGTAGGCTTTGATTTTTCTTTTTTGTTTTCTGGATTATTCCAGGGTGTAATTCAATTTTTGTTTTATTTTTTATTTGGCAAAAGTGTGAAACTTTGTTATCCCGTATTTTAATAAAGTGAAAGTTTTCTCTCCTTATTTGGTTTTAATTTTGTTTTTTTCTTTTCTCTTGACATGGCATGCACAACGGATCTTCAACCTAGTCTAAAGAATCAATCTGATTCCGAATTAATTGTACAAGAGGTCGATTATGATGATGAATCAAAATACAATGAGGATGAAGCCTTTGAAGAGATAAATAGAGAATTAAGCCAGTTCGAAGAGAAACCCAAGCCTAATTTGAATGACACTGAAGCTGTCAATTTAGGGATGCAGACAATGTCAGGGAGACCAAAATCAGCATCCACATTGAGCCTAACATCAGGGAGGAACTGATCAAAGCACTTGTCGAATTCAAAGATGTTTTTGCATGGTCGTATGATGACATGCTGGGTTTAAGCACTGATTTAGTGGTTCACATATTGCCCACTAACCCGGCATGCCCTCCCGTCAAGCAAAAATTGAGAAAGTTCAAGACAGACATGAGTGTGAAGATTAAAGAAGAAGTAACCAAGCAGCTCCAGGCAAAGGTTATTCGGGTCACTCGATATCCTGATTGGTTGGCTAATGTGGTGCCAGTGTCGAAGAAAGATGGGAAGATTAGGGTATGTGTCGATTACCACAATCTTAACAGGGTGAGCCCAAAGGATAACTTTCCATTACCCAACATTCATATTTTGATCGATAATTGTGCTGGACGCGAGATTGGGTCATTTGTGGATTGCTATGCTGGGTATCATTAGATCCGGATGGATGAAGAAGATGCGGAAAAGACAGCTTTCATTACGCCGTGGGGGACTTATTGCTACCGGGTAATGCCTTTTGGTTTGAAGAACGCTGGGGCAACGTACATGAGAGCAATGATTACTATGTTTCATGACATGATACACAAAGAGATTGAGGTGTAAGTAGATGATGTGATCATAAAATCCAAGCGTCAGGAAGACCACGTGGCAGACCTAATGAAGTTCTTCCAAAGACTTCGAAGGTACGATATTAAGCTCAACCCGGCCAAATGTGCATTTGGTGTTCCATATGGAAAAGTGTTGGGATTCATCATCAGTAGGCATTGAGTTGGATCCGTCAAAGATCAAATCCATCCAAGAACTGCCACTACCGAAGAACAAAACAGAAGTAATGAGTCTGTTGGGAAGATTGAATTATTTCAATAGGTTCACCGCTCAACTCACAACAACTTGTGAGCCCATATTTTGGCTGCTGAAGAAAGATGCTGCGGTACAATGGACGACAAAATGTCAGGAAGCATTTGACCAAATCAAAGGGTATCTATCAAATCCACCGTATTGGTTCCACCCGAGCCGGGAAGACCGTTGATTCTCTATCTAACGGTCCTGGAAAATTCGTTTGGTTGCGTACTTGGGCAACATGCCATTACAGGGAGGAAGGAGCAAGCCATATATTATCTCAGCAAGAAGTTTACAGTATATGAGGTTAAGTACACTCAACTTGAGAATACATGTTGTGCTTTAACTTGGGTAGCACAAAAGTTGAAACATTATCTGTCATCATATACTACTTATCTCATTTCACGCTTGGATCCACTGAAGTATATTTTCCAGAAGCCTATGCCCACAGGGAGGTTAGCGAAATGGTAGATATTACTCACAGAATTTGACATCATATATGTGATGAAGACGGCCATGAAAGCCCAAGCATTGGCCGATCACTTGGCTGAGAATCCTGTTAATGAAGAATACGAGCCATTGAGGACGTATTTTCCTGATGAAGAAGTGATGCATATAGATGAATTAGAGTTGACCGAAGAACGAGAGTGGAAGCTTTTCTTTGGTGGAGCTGCAAATGCAAAGGGAGTTGGAATAGGAGCAGTACTTATTTCTGAAACATGACATCATTATCCTGTTATAGCTCAGCTATGTGTCTATTGTACCAACAACATGGCTGAGTATGAGGCATGCATCTTGGGCTTACAATTAGCTGCAGACATGGATGTTCAGGATGTCTTGGTCTTGGGAGACTCGGACCTCCTGGTGCATCAGATTCAGGGTGAATGGGAAACACGAGATTTGAAGCTTATACCATATCGACAAGGTTTGCCCGATCTGAGCAAGCAATTTCGATCAGTGGAATTCAGGCACATCCTAAGAATTCACAATGAGGTTGCTGATGCTTTGGCCACTTTAGAATTGATGTTGCACCACTCATACAAAGTTCATGTTGACCCATTGCATATTCAGGTTTGTGATTAGCATGCTTATTGCAACATGATAGAGGAATAAATGGATGGCGATCCATGGTTCTATAATGTCAAAGAATACCTCAGGATGGGGATATACCCAGAGCAGGCCACCGGAGAAAAAAAAAGAGCCATTCGGCGATTGGCAAATGGATTTTTCCTCAGTAGAGGAGTCCTGTACAAAAGAACCCCAGATTTGGGTTTGCTGAGATGTATAGATGTTGGTCAAGCCACGACAGTGATGACAGAGGTACATGTAAGAGTTTGTGGGCCACATATAAGCGTATATGTATTGGCGAAGAAGATTCTTCGAGCAGGATATTATTGGCTCACTATGGAACGTGATTGTATCAGTTTCGTGCAGAAATGCCATCAGTGTCAGATACACGGAGATCTGATTCATTCTCCGCCAACAGAATTGCATACAATGTCTGCACCAAGGCCATTTGTTGCATGGGGGATGGATGTCATTGTACCGATTGAGCCGACGGCTTCCAACGGTCACAAGTTCATTTTGGTAACCATCGACTATTTCACTAACTGGGTTGAGGCTAAGACTTTCAAGTCGGTAACCAAGAAGGCAGTGGTGGATTTTGTTCATTCCCATGTCATCTGTAGATTTGGGATCCCAAAGGTAATCATCACGAACAATGGTGTTAATCTTAACAGTAGTTTGATGAAAGAAGTCTATCAACAGTTCAAGATTACACACCGTAATTCCACCCTATATCGGCCCAAGGCGAATGGAGCGGTTGAGGCAGCCAACAAAAACATAAAGAAGATATTGAGGAAGATGATAGAAGGGTCTAGGCAATGGCATGAAAAGTTGCCATTTGCATTGTTGGGTTATCGCACTATTGTTCGTACTTTAGTAGGTGCAACTCCTTATTCATTGGTAAACGGAACTGAAGCAGTGATACCAGCAGAGGTTGAAATTCCGTCCCTCCGGATTGTCGCTGAGGCTGGGATTTTGATGATGATGAATGGGTCAAAGCTCGATTGGAGTAGTTGAGCTTGATTGATGAAAAGAGATTGGAAGCAGTATGTCATGGCCAATTATATCAAAAGAGGATGGCAAGAGCGTACAACAAGAAGGTGCGTCCCAAGAAATTTGAAGTGGGACAGCAGGTACTGATACAAATTCTACCACATCAGGCCGAAGCAAAGGGAAAGTTCGCCCCAAATTGGCAAGGACCATTCATTCTGACCAGAGTGTTATCCAATGGCGCTTTGAGTCTGACAGATGTTGAGGGAAGATGTATCGACATGGCTATCAATTCTGATGTAGTCAAGATATATTATGTATGATTTCCTTGATTGTAATTGATTGTTGTTTGTTTGTTTGTACGTGGCATTTTTCGAAGAATGAAATGACGGAGGCAATTCTTTCTCCTATCCAAACACTTTAACATTTGCTTCCCCCTTTGAGCCTTATTTGTTCTTTCATACCCCTCTCTTGGAATCATTAATGAAAATAAAAATGAAAAAAGAGGAGAAAAGAAGGGAAAGAAAGAAAAGAAAGAAAAAATAATAACAAAAAGGAAAGTCACAAGAAAAACAAAGGAATCGAGTGAACTACGTACGACCTGATTCCTCAAAGAGGATACGTAGGCGCTTCACGGCTCGGTCAAAGTGTAATAAAAATCAAAAATCCCCCAAGCAAGAAAACTGGGGCAGAAGTTATGTTTTAAAATTTTGGCAAAAGTTTGATTCCAAGAATTGTAATGTTTTACTCGTCGAAGTTATTTCGAATTTTTGATATCCTTTTCTTTTATACCCGCACAATAAACACGCTGATGTCCAAAAGACCCCCCGATCAGTATCCGAGAGGTGCCAAGGCAGGCAAATAAAAGCCGAGGATAACACACTGATCCCCGACTGAATGAAGATCATGAGTTGAAATAATTGATAGCCAAAAGAATCCCCAGTGGAGAGAATCTTATCGGGAACACTCCAATCCCCAGCGAAGAAAGAGAAATAAAATGAGAGAGTTTTATCGGTAAAAACCTTCACAGGCACCATAAGGCGATGAAAGCTAAGAGAAACAAAATGAGAGAGTATTATGGTGAAAACCTTCACGGGCACCATAAGGCGAGGGGAGTCGAGAGAAATGAGATAGTCTTATTAGTGAAAACCCCTCAAAGGGCACTATGAGGCGACAAGATAAGATTGGCGGAAAGGATCCGCATTTGGCAGAGAATGGGGTGCCTGCTCATCCCCAGCAAAATGAAGCCATCAGAAAGATTGATTGATAAATAGACATGGTTGGTTAGATTCGGAATGCACGACGTGATCGTTGGGATTGGTTATAATGTTCAGATAAGCTCTTTCTCTTTTTCTTTTACCTCGGCATTTGTTCAAAAAGACTTTTTCTTTTTCTATCTTTTGAAGTCATCATTTTCTTTGTTTAAAGACTTTTTCTCCAGCGGTTTGTTTTTGAGAAAGATTTTTTAGAGCTTACTACCAATTGCTAAAATGGTGCCGAGCAAAATGCGAGCAGGACAGACCAAAGATAAAGGAAAATATGGAGAAAACAGAAAAACAATAGTTGAGAAATTTGCGGATAAGGATCGTCGGGAAGAAGGGGCATCCCCGGCAGACTATCGACCAAAGTTCCAAGAGGGTCGGAAAACACAGGGTGGGGAAAGGAAAAAGGGAAAAACCATCCCCAGCAAACATATCATCCCCAGCAGATAACATTATTCCCCAACAAGTTTTGGAAACGCAGAGCAGGGAAAGGGAAAAACCATCCCCAGCAGGAGTGGCACGACCACTCAACATATTTTAAACTAACAAATTTTCTTTAATTTGAAGCAGGAAAAGGAAATGTTATTGACGGCAAAAAAGCATGCCACAAAGAATATCACGAAAACTGGGGTAGCAAATTTTCTGCCATTGTTGAAAATGTTCTCGAAGGAACGAGGAAATCAATTCAAGTTATATTTTTAGTTGTTGCATTCGGGAGCCCGCCCGTAGAACGGAGGTGTTACTTTTAAAGCTGTTGCATTCGGGAGCCCGCCCGCAGAACGGAGGTGTTACATTTAAGATTGTCGAATTCGGGAGCCCGCCCATAGAACGGAGGTGTTACTTTTAAAGCTATTGCATTCGAGAGCTTGCCCGTAGAACGGAGGTGTTATTTTTCAGTTGTTGCATTCGGGAGCCCGCCCGTAGAACGGAGGTGTTACTTATCAGTTGTTGTATTCGGGAGCCCGCCTGTAGAACGGAGGTGTTACATTTAAGATTTTCGAATTCGGGGGCTCGCCCGTAGAACAGAGGTGTTACTTTTAAAGTTATTGCATTCGGGAGCCCTCCCGTAGAACAGAGGTGTTACTTTAAAACTGTTGCATTCGGGAGCCCGCCCTTAGAACGGAGGTGTTACTTTTCAGTTGTTGCATTCGGAAGCCCGCTCATAGAACAGAGGTGTTACTTTTCAGTTGTTGCATTCGGGAGCCCGCCCGTAGAACAGAGGTGTTACTTTTCAGTTGTTGCATTCGGGAGCCCGCCCGCAGAACGGAGGTGTTACATTTAAGATTTTGAAATTCGGGAGCCCGCCCGTAGAACGGAGGTGTTATGTTTAAAGCTATTGCATTGGGGAGCCCGCCCGTAGAACGGAGGTGTTACTTTTCAGTTGTTGCAGTCGGGAGCCCGCCCGTAGAATGGAGGTTTACTTTTTAGTTGTTGCATTCGGGATCCCGCCCGTAGAACGGAGGTGCTATTTTTTAGTTGTTGCAGTCGGGAGCCCGCCCGTAGAACGGAGGTGTTATTTTTCAGTTGTTGCAGTCGGGAGACCGCCCGTAGAACAGAGAAGTTACTTTTAAAGTTGTTGCATTCGGGAGCCCACCCGTAGAACGGAGGTGTTACTTTTAAGTTGTTGCATTCGGGAGCCCGCCCGTAGAACGGAGGTGTTACTTTTAAGTTGTTGCATTCGGGAGCCCGCCCGTAGAACGGAGGTGTTACATTCAAGATTGTCGAATTCGGGAGCCCGCCCGTAGAACGGAGGTTTTACTTTTAAAGCTATTGCATTCGGGAGCCTTCCCGTAGAACGGAGGTGTTACTTTTCAGTCGTTGCATTCGGGAGCCTGCCCGTAGAACGGAGGTGTTAATTTTTAGTTGTTGCAGTTGGGAGCCCCCCGTAGAACGTAGGTGATATTTTTCAGTTGTTGCTGTCGGGAGCCCGCCCATAGAACCGAGGTGTTACTTTTAAAGTTGTTGCATTCGGGAGCCCACCCGTAGAATGGAGGTGTTACTTTTCAGTTGTTACATTCCGGAGCCCGCCCGTAGAATGGAGGTGTTACTTTTCAGTTGTTGAATTCGGGAGCCCGCCCATAGAATGGAGGTGTTACTTTTCAATTGTTACATTTAGGAGCCCGCCCGTAGAACGAAGGTGTTACATTTAAAATTGTCGAATTCACGAGCTTGCCCGTAGAACGGAGGTGTTACTTTTAAAGCTGTTGCATTCGGGAGCCCGCCCGTAGAACAGAGGTGTTACTTTCCAGTTGTTGCAGTCGGGATCCCACCCGTAGAACGGAGGTGTTACTTTTTAGTTGTTGCATTCGGGAGCCCGCCCGTAGAACGGAGGTGTTATTTTCCAGTTGTTGCAATCGGGAGCCCGCCCGTAGAACAGAGGTGTTACATTTCAGTTGTTGCAGGCGGGAGCCCGCTCGTAGAACGGAAGTGTTACTTTATAAGTTGTTGCATTTGGGAGCCCGCCCGTAGAACGGAGGTGTTACTTTTAAGTTGTTTTAGTCAGGAGCCCGCCCGTAGAATAGAGGTGTTACTTTTAAAGTTGTTAAATTCGGGACGTCGCAAGTATAACGAAGGTGTTACTTATCAGTTGTTGCATTCGGGAGCCCGCCCGTGGAACGGAGGTGTTACTTTTCAGTTGTTGCATTCGGGAGCCCGCCCGTAGAATGGAGGTGTTACTTTTCAATTATTGCATTCGGGAGCTCACCCGTAGAATGGAGGTGTTACTTTTTCAGTTGTTGCATTCGGGAGCCCACCCATATAACAGAGGAATACATTTCAAGTTGAAGTCAGTAAAGCGGAGGATTACAGCAAGATCCCCAACATAAATTCAAGTTCGAAAATCAAAAGAAAGGAATAATGGTCAGAAGAAGGCAGTTCAAGCTTCGAAAGGAAAATAGTTTAGAGAAGGAAATAAGCAGTTCAAGTTCGGCAATCAAGAAAGGCCGACAATGTTAAGACAGAAATTAAGAAACATCAGAGGAAGCAAGCCAACAAGAAAACAAGGCGACAAGAGCAAGCCTGAAAATCTAGATAAGGTTTTCTAATTCATGGACTAGTTTAGTCTAGCTTCTTATTTTTCATTTTAGCCTAGTGTAATAAGGAGGTCAGTAAGCAGTAGCAGCAACAGCAACAACAGTAACAGCAAGATCACAGCTTCATGGTAGTCCCAGCTACCAAAACTTCCTGAACTCCATTAACCTGATTCATTTTTAGCCAAGGATATGTAGGAAACCTTTTGATGCAGAGGTTCGGTCAAATATTTCAAAAATGTTTTACACGGAGTACTCAAACGGGCAAAAATCGCTCGTATCCGCTCACTTTGTCTTTGTACGAAAACACTTCGTGTTTTCGGGCAAAGAGGGGCAGTTGTGAGCACATGATTTTTGCCTCACATGAATTACTCCTACAAAATCAAAATAAAAATTGTCTGTTTTATTGTGTGCATTTTTGTGAATCTTTTGTGATATTTTTGGTAATTGTTTGTGTTTGTATATGCGTGATTATGTGTGTTTAAATTAATGAAAATACAAAAATAAGTCGCATTTGCATTTAGAATTTAATTCTACAATTGTTAGTAATTAAGTGTGCTTTACAAAAAAATGAAAAATAAAAAATAATGTGCTTTGCATTTTCGGTATTTGATGTCTAAATTGTGTAAGCTTGCTTTTAATTGGTGTTTAATATTGTGTGATAATAATTATTAGGAATTAATTATCATTTTTATTAATTTTTGATTTTATTAAATTAGAATTTTGGTCTTGCTAATAAGAGAAAATGAAGAAAAGAACAAAAATAGGAAGAAAATCGGACTGGGCCGTTTTAATTGACCAAAGTCCAGGCACAAAAGCAATGCATGACCTAGTCCAATACACCTGATCTCTCAGAAGTCCAAGCAATGTCGTTTAGGTGCCTCAAATCTGGGTCGTTGATCAAACAGATCTAACGGTCTAGTTCAGTCTCCAGGACCAACCAAACGACGCCGTATAGGCGTCACAAATTTGAGTCGTCCCTTCCCTTTGATCTGACGGTCCCTAAGCTTCCTCTCAACCCGACCCGTTCCCATCCAAGACTGACCCAGTCTCATAGCATAAAATAAATAACACCGTTTATATAAGTGAATTGATCCAGGCCGTTGATCATGCTTGATCCAACGGCCAAGATCAAATCACCCCGCCCCTATATAAACTTAATCTCCTACCCCATCCCCCCCAAACCAAACACCCCCCCTTTCTTTCCTGTTCATCATCGTCTCTCTTAAAGACGAGTCTCCTTCAACCAAACCCTAGCTGCCTTAGGACCCTCCGCCTGAAACCCAGCGACAACAACGCCGCCGGTCACAAGATTAACACCCTAAAGCCACCTAACCACCCTGAACACGAATCCACATCCGTTTTCCTCGAATCTTCCCCCATCGTCTCGAATCTTCATTTGAAGATTCGAGCCAAACCTCAACCTACCCCAACCAAGCCCAAATTCATACCAGACAATCCCCAGACCTCCCTCATACCCTAAACACCATTGGTTTGCTTCAAATAAAGCTAAAATCGTTCGAGCCCCAAATCAGACCCCAAGAACCCTAGAAATTCCAAACTTGGAATCTATCCAGTTTGAAGGGATTTTGGGTGTCCAATCGACCTTAGCCAAAGTGTTCTCAGTGGAGAACATTCGGTTAAAGTTCGTTCGACCCCAAAAGTCCGACTCTGAGATTGAACCTGGGTTCGTCTGTTCCTAATTTTGTCTCTGAGGTATTTTCTCTCTTTTATTTGTTCTTTTGGTTTATTGTTATTCATTTGTATTGTTGTATTGATTTTATTTTAAATTTCTCTCCATTGTTCTTCTTCTTCTCAAAACGGACCCTTTTATTTGCTTGAGTTTTCTTCTGTTCATTGGTAGGTATATGTTGTAAATTATATAATCAATGTAAGTAGATTCGTCGATTAACTAGTTTTCCTTAAGTTCCCTATTTTGTCAAAGCCACCAAATCACTTGTTGGTCTGTTCTTATTCTGTTTGTTGGTGTTTAATTACTATGTGTAATCGAGTGTTTAAATGTCATTGTTCAGTTTGATTAAAAGAAAGAAGAAGCATGATAATAGTTTTATTTTTGACTCATTCCAGTGTTTATCATTTTTGCTTCTTTTCTGTCCTGATTTATGTGATTGAGATGAATTTGTTGAATGTATCCAGTTGTCTCCTTGAACCAAACTGACTTGCTCACTTGAATGTCACCCCTGATCTGCATATTGTCCACATGAAACTCGTTCCCCTATTCCTTCTGCTTGAATTATTTGTGTGTTTGAATAGGATTGAGAATTGGTTATAGCTGTATAATTTGATAGTTAATGATCAAGTGTTAGCTGTAATTCAGAGGGGTTTAAATACAGATGTTTAAGGCTTAGGGCAGAACAGTAATTCTCAGGGGTTAAGGGGTAATTTTGGGATTTAACATGGTCTAAATAGTTTTAACTTAAGGGGTCTATCAAGTTGATTAATTTACCCTTATTTTAATACTAATGGGGGACATAACACAAGGGCATGGTGTTTTAAAAAAGGAATACTCTAATGCCCCATAACTCTTGATTAATACAATGGGAACAAGCAAGGGGAACCAATAACTTACATCAAGAGAAGGCCTTAAGGCATGAGAATCAAAGGGGTATGGGCAGAGCTTAAGGTCTGAGTATTCCCAGGCAGTGTTGGGGGCTTGTTTTAGGCTATAAATAGGCTCACTTAAGACTAAGAAAGGGCTGGAATTTTAAGATAAAAACACCAGAGATATAGAGTTTGAAAGGCTGGTTTTTTTTACCTCAAAGAGTTCAGTAATTATAGAGTGGAACATAGGTTGGATTTTGAACACTGAGAAAGTTCAGTACATAGAGAGTCTGAAGAACAAAAATCAGAAATCTATTGTCCTATCGCATTGCTGGTTCACTCTGTTTCTGCCTGTGATTGCTGTTGGTATTTCTGGGGTTTCATTTGGTTTGTTTCCTGAGTTTGGTTGGTTATTTGGTTATTGTTCCACTGGTTGTTGCTGGAATTTGTCCTGCTGTTTTCCAAATCTATTACTGGGTTATTGCATTACTGCTTTGCGGGGTGTTGTTGTGCTATATTGTTACTACTGCTGTTGATTCTCATCTTCTTCTTCTCTTGTTTCCAACACCAGGTACACGACTGTAACACTGGCTATTGTAAGCTAATAAATGTAGAAGCATGAATACATATGAAAAGTGGAAGTTTGAAGTTTTGATTTAACTTTTCTTCTTTACATGATTGTATTTTAGAACATTTCTTATACTAATGTTATATAGATATCTGCCAGCTTTGTATAGCTAGACTGTATTCAGTTTGATTTGGATTAATTGAAGTTATAATTATAATGAATTATTAGGATGTAGTAACCAGCTGTAGTTAGTGTTTGTTTGTATTTAAGGCATACTTTAGGTCTGTGTATCCTAATGGACTAGTGTTAGTCATTCTTCCTGGTGCAATGTAGCTTTAATCATTTAGTTAACTCTACCAAAAAGTTAATTCCATTAGGCAGTATATAGGCCAGTATTTGAATCCAATTTGATAACATCTTCTAGTAATTAATTCCGGTGGCCCCACTTATCTAAACTATTAGTTTAAATCAATTACAGAATGGTTAGTTTGTTCTAATATTTTGTCAAACTCGCATGCTATTTATAATTTTAGCTTTAGTAATATTCGCTTGTAGAATAAGGCACGAAATAATTTCCCTTATGCAAGCTCCAGTGCAATTTCCATTCACATTAATCTAATAACTAGTAAGGGGCCCAAGCTTGTCAAGCATGTAAATCAATTAGGAATTTTTCTTCTTTCATTTTTAGAGACGAAAAAAAAAATGTAGTCACTTTAGGGTGATACTTAGTGTATGTATTAAAATACTTAGTGTAACGACCCGGCCGGTCATTTTTGGATTTTACGCCCTGATCCCCCATTAACTACTTTCCCTAAGTTCATTTATGCTATTTTGGTTTGTCGGGATGTTCGGTATTAGGATTCAGAGTGTTTTGGGATACTTAGTCCCTAAATGAGAGCTTAAAAGTTGAAAAATGGCCCATAATATGAACAGTGTGAAGATGACCTCGGAATGGGAATCCGATGGTTCCGTTAGCTCCGTTAGGTGATTTCGGGGTTGGAAGCACGATCAGAATGTTATTTGGAGGTCCGTAGCTCATATAGTCTTGAAATGCCGAAGTTTGAAATTTTGAGGTTTCCGGTCCAATAATGAATTTTGATCCGAGGGTCAATTGGAATTCCGAAAGTTTCTGTAGCTCCGTAATGTCATTTGGGATATGTTTGCAAAATTTCAGGTCATTCGGACGAGGTTTGGTTAGGGTTTTGATCGAAAGCGTATTCTGTTAGAATTTGAAGTTCTTAGGCTTGAATCCTTGATTTAATCGGGTTTCCGGTGTTGTTTGAGGTGTTTTGAGGATTGGTACATATTCAAATAAGGAATTAGGTGGTATTGATGCTTTTGGTTGGAGTCCCAGGGTCCCGGGATGATTTCAAATGCTCAACGGGCAAAGTTTGGAGTTAGAAGGAAAAAGTTGTAACAGACTTCTGGTGTTTCGCTTCTATGGTCCTGGAGCAGCATAAGTGGCTTATTCACCGCATAAGCGGTGCCGCATAAGCGACCATTTCTTCGCATAAGCGAAATTTCCCATTCCAGGAGAACTGCAGAAGCGGTCTCCTTCCCGCGCAAGTAGAACCGCAGATGCGGTATTTAGTACGTAGAAGTGGTCCCTGCCCTCTTAAGTTGAACCGCAAAAGAGGATACTCCCAGCACAGAAGTGGGACTGCATAAGCGGTCCCTGTGCCACAAAAGCGGAAATCACAGGACAGAAAAAGGGATAATCCGAGGGTTTATTTCAAAGTTAGAAAAATCAATTGAGGGCTCGGGAGAAGGCGATTTTGAGTGGATTTTGAAGAGAAGATCATTGGGTAACATTGCATTGATCCCTTCTAGTTATATTCCATCATTTACTAGCTAAATCAACCATTGGAATTCAAATTCAAGGTCTAAATTTGAGAAAAATGGGTGAAACTTCTTAGGCTTAATTTTGTAATTTTGAGTGGGCATTTGACCTCTGATTTGGGAGATTTTTATATGATTAGACTCGTGAGAGTATGAGGGTTCTGAAAATGTGAAAATTATTCGATTCTAAGACGTGGGCTGGAGGGGCATTTTGGTCATTTTACCTATTTTCGCGCCCTAGCTTTAATTTCAATAGTGGAATCAGTTGTCTACATTATTATTTACGAGTTGTAATTGAATTGAATAGATTTGGGCCATTTCTAGTCAGATACTCGTGGCAAGGGCATCGTTCCCTAGTTGATTTCGCACCGGTTCGAGGTAAGTGGTTTTCCTAACCTTGTGTGGGGGACTTCGTCCCTTAGGATATGATAACTGGTAATTGAATGCCTTGTACGTGAGGTGTTGAGCGCGTACTTGAGCTAATTGTTGAAACTCGGATTTTTACTTAAATACTTGATTTGGATTTTTCTTTCATATTTGCTTTACTTTACTTGCTATTGTATCATGTGCTAGCGTAGAAGAGCATCTTTAATTGATCCAAGTTGCCTATTTGTTTAAATTGTCTTAACTGTGATTATGTGGAGCATGTTAGGCCAGTATTATTTGTTGTCTTGTATTGTTGCACTTCAATTGCTAAATATTTCTCTAATGTTGGTTGCGCATTTACATTGGGACTACGGATGCGGGATTCCGGGAGTTGAGTTCCCCCATGTTTGTTTACTTTGGGACTACGGGTTTGATTCCCGGGAGATCCCCCTACATTTTACTTTGGGACTACGGGTTTGATTCCCGAGATATCCCCCTGCATTTAACTTTGGGACTACGGGATGGTATCCCGGGATATCCCCCTGCACTTTTATTTTGGGACTACGGGACGGTATCCTGGGAGATCCCCCTACACATGGATGATTGGATTACGGGACGGTATCCCGGTAGATCATTTGATATTGATATGAGATTTTGACTACGGGACGGTATCCCAGGATATCCATTGGACAGTTGAGAAAAAGGGCTACATGACGGTATCTTAGAAGACCCTCGTCGGTATTCTTGTAATTTTGTTGTATTTACTCTATGTTTCTGTTTTATCTTGCAGTATTATATTTCATTGAACTGTCTTATCACACTGCTGTGTTCATTAGTTTTCATCAGACTTCGATACTATTAATAATTTGCTATTTTATTATTTCTGTCTCAGTAGGGCCCTGACCTTTCCTCGTCACTACCCAACCGAGGTTAGGCTTGGTACTTACTGAGTACCGCTGTGGTGTAATGAACCCTCTTCTGCGCATGTTTTTCATGTATAGATTCAGGTACCTCTGCGCAGGCGCATTATCAGTAGCTGCAAAGAGCATTTTGGAGACTTGAGGTATGTCTGCCGCTTTCGCAGACCGGAGAGTCTCCCTCTCACTCTACCCTTTAGTTAGCTAGATGTTATTCTGTCCTTCCTTGTTATAGACTTTCTGGATGATTAGAGCAGTGTTATGTATTATTCTTAGCCTGTGTTGCCCGTGAGTTTCTGGGTCTTTGGGATGGTTTCAGAATTTAAAATATTAAAGTGTGTGTGCCAGTCAGCAACCGTATACATTACTCATGTTATTTAGCTTTTGAATATAAGTTTCGCAAGTGTTGTTACTTTCGCAATGTGTTAGGCTTACCTGGTCGTGAAGACTAGGTGTCGTCATGACATGTTCACAATTGATGAACTAAGGTCGTGATAAGTTGGTATCAGAGCTCTAGGTTCATAGGAGTCACGGGACACATGCCGATTTATTAGAGTTTCGCTGATCGGTACGGAGACGTCCGTATTTATCTACGATAGGCTATGTAACTGTTTAGGAAAATCCTCATTTCTTTTGAATTCCTTGTCGTGCGATATTTTGACACCAATTCTAAACTTTTGTCTTCTATTTCTCTCACAGATGGTGAGGACACGTGCTATATGAGAGGACCAGGCACCCGCGCCCCCTACTGCTGCTATCAGAGGCCGGTGCCGGTGTAGAGGTCGAGGACGCACCTGAGGTGCAACCACAGTACCCGCGCGTGCTGCCACTGAGGTACCACCAGTAGATCCAGTTGGAGCACAGGCACCTAGTACACCTACTACAACTACTACTACTCCAGCGCTCCAGGAGACCCTGGCGCAGTTCATGAGCATGTACACTACTTTGGCTCAGGCGGGGTTGCTTCCCCTCGCTGCAGCCATATCTCAGGCCGGGGGAGGGGACCAGACTCCCGCAACCCGTACTCCTGAGCAGAGAGTGCCGATGGAGCAGGTTCCAGAGGTTATTCCTGTACCACCTGTAGCACCAGTACAGTCCGGGGATAGGTCATCTATCTCAGAGGAAGCGCAGTGCAGGCTAGAGAGGTTCAAGAAATATGATCCCTCAGTGTTCACTGGACTAGCTTCAGATGACGCCTTGGGATTCTTAGGGGAGCCGCCTATAATTGGCGGCGTACTTATGAGTCGGATAGTCCAGTCGAGTCTGCCTCACTGACTTGGACCCAATTCTCAGACATGTTTATGAGGGAGTTTGTTCCCCATATCCGCAGGGATTCATAGCGTGCGAAGTTTGAGAATTTGTGCCAGGGTGCTATGACAGTTTTAGAGTATGCCATCCATTACACCAGGTTGGCCAAACATGCACCGGCTTTGGTCGCCACAGTTCGGGAAGGAGTGCAGAGGTTTATTGAGGGTCTTATTTCGTCCATCCGGTCCAGCATGGCCCGAGAGTTAGAGATGGACATTCCCTACCAGCAAGTAGTGAGCATTGCTAGACGGATTGAGGGTATGCTCGCTAAGGAGTGAGGGGGGAGGGAGGTCAAGAGGTCTCGATGGTAGGGGTTATTCTGGTCGCCCTGTTCATTCAGCCTTGCCAGCAGCCGGTAGTACTCCAGCTCCACCAGCACCTTAAGAGCCTTATTATGCGCCTCCTGCGCAGGGTACTTCCAGAGGTCAGTCTAGCGGACCTGGCTCCAGTCAGTCACAGCCACCACGTCCTCCCAGAGCTTGCTTCGAGTGTGGAGATACACGTAACTTGGTTAGGGATTGCCCCAGACTTGGTAGGGGTGCATCTTCACAGATTGCTCAGCTACAACATGCTTTTCAGGGTTCTTAGGCTATGGTTCCAGCTCCCATTATTGCCCCACCTACCTAGCCAGCCAGGGGTGGAGGCTGGGGAGATAGAGGTTGCCCTCGTGAGAGGGGTTGGGCCAGATATTATTGCATTCCTACTCGCATCGAGGCGGTTGCCTCCGATTCTGTCATCACAGGTATTATTCTGGTTTGTCACAGAGAGGCATCGGTTCTATTCGATCCCGGCTCCACTTATTCATATGTGTCCTCTTATGTTGCTTCGCATTTGGGTGTGGCTCGGGATTCTTTGAGTGCCCCCGTTTATGTTTCTACTTCTGTGGTAGATTCTCTTGTTGTGGACCGCGTGTACCGGTCGTGTTTGGTTACTATTTGTAGTTTTGAGACCAGGGATTATCTATTATTACTCGGTATGTTTGACTTTGATATTATTCTAGGCATGGATTGGTTGTCGCCCCAACATGCTATTCTTGATTGTCACACCAAGACCATGACGCTGGCTATGCCAGGTGTTTCACGTATTGACTGGAGTGGTACCTTAGATCATACTCCCAGTAGAGTTATTTCTTTCCTTAAAGCTCAACGTATGGTTGAGAAGGGGTGTGCTGCTTATTTAGCTTATGTGAGAGATGTTAGTGTTGACACCCTTTCTGTTGATTCAGTCCCAGTGGTACTAGATTTTTCCCAATGTGTTTCTAGCTGATCTTCCGGGCATGCCACCCGATAGAGATATTGATTTTGGCATTGATCTGTTGCCGAGCACTCAGCCCATCTCCATTCCTCCACATCCCATAGCTCCTCCTGAGTTGGAGGAGTTAAAGGATCAATTGCAGGAATTATTGGGTAAGGGTTTCATTCGGCCCAGTATTTCACCATGGGCAGCCCCTATTTTGTTTGTGAAGAAGATGGACAGTTCTATGCGTATGTGCATTGATTATCGCCAGTTGAACAAAGTTACAGTGAAGAACCGTTATCCTTTACCTCGTATTGATGATCTGTTTGATCAGCTTCAGGGCGTACATGTGTTTTCCAAGATTGATTTGCGCTTAGGTTACCATCAGTTGATGATTCGAGAGCTAGATATCCCTAAGACTGCTTTCGGGACTCGGTATGGTCATTACGAGTTCCTTGTTATGTCTTTTAAGCCGACTAATGCCCCGACAGCTTATATGCATTTGATGCACAACGTATTCAGGCCATATCTTGACTCATTTGTGATTGTTTTTATTGATGATATTCTGGTATATTCCCGGAGTCGGGAAGATCATGAGCAACACCTGAGAGTAGTGCTTCAGACTCTAAGGGAGAAGAGATTGCATGCAAAGTTCTCCAAATGTGAGTTCTGGCTGAGTTCTGTGGCATTCCTAGGCCACGTGGTGTCGAGTGAGGGCATTCGAGTGGATCCGAGGAAGGTGGAGGTCGTGCAGAGTTGGCCTAGGCCCGCCTCAGCTACTGAGATTTGTAGTTTCCTTGGCTTGGCGGGTTATTAATGTCGCTTTGTGGAAGGGTTCTCATTTGATCGCGACCCCTATGACTAGATTGACCTAGAAGGGTGCCCCATTTCAGTGTACAGAGGAGTGTGAGGAGAGCTTCCAGAAGCTCAAGACAGCTTTAACTTTGGCTCCAATCTTGATGTTACCTGCCGGTTCAGGGTCCTATACAGTTTATTGTGATGCCTCACGGGTTGAACTTGGAGCAGTATTGATGAAGGACGATAGGGTGATTGCCTACGCGTCCCGACAGTTGAAGGTGCATGAAAAGAACTACCTTGTCCACGATCTTAAGGTAGCTGCCATTGTTCATGCCTTGAAGATCTAGCATCATTATTTGTATGGGGTGCCTTGTGAGATCTACACTGACCATTGGAGTTTGCAGCACTTGCTTAAGCAGAAGGACCTGAATATGCGTCAGAGGAGATGGTTAGAGTTGTTAAAGGTTTATGATATTACCATTCTTTATCACCCGGGAAAGGCCAATGTGGTCGTCGATGCCTTGAGTCGTCGGGCGGAGAGTTTGGGTAGTTTGGCATATCTACCAACCTCAGAGAGACTTATGGCGATGGATGTTCAGGCTTTAGCCAGGCAGTTCATGAGATTGGACCTTTCAGAGCCCAGTCGGGTTCTAGCCTGTGTGGTTTCTCGGTCTTACCTATTTGATCGCATCAAGTAGTGGCAGTTTGATGACCCTCATTTGCTTATCCTTCAGTACAGAGTTCGGCGTGGTGATGCCCGAGATGTTACCATCGGGGATGATGGAGTGTTGAAGATATAGGGCCGGATTTGTGTGCCCAATGTAGAATATCTTCGAGAGCTGATTCTAGCTGAGGCCCATAGCTCGCGGTATTCCATCCATCCGGGTGCCGCGAAGATGTATCAGGACTTGAGACAGCACTACTGGTGGAGGTGGATGAAGAAGGATATAGTTGACTACGTGTCTAGATGCCTCAACTGCCAGTAGGTGAAGTATGAGCACCAACGTCCGGGTGGTTTGCTACAGCAGATTGAGATCCTAGAGTGGAAGTGGGAGCGTATTACCATGGACTTCGTATCGGGACTCCCACGAACCGTGAGGAAGTTTGATTCTATTTGATTCATTGTGGACCGACTGACCAAGTCCGCTCATTTCATACCTGTGTGTACCACTTATTCATCGGAACGGTTGGCGGGGATTTATATCAGAGAGATCGTCCGGTTGCATGGTATTCCAATTTCTATCATCTCAGACAGAGGCACCCAGTTTATATCACGGTTTTGGAGAGCCGTGCAGCAGGAGTTAGGCACTCAAGTGGAGTTGAGCACGACATTCCACCCCCAGACGGACGGACAGTCCGAGCGCACTATTCATATTTTGGAGGATATGCTCCGTGCGTGCGTGATTGAGTTTGGAGGGTCATGGGACCATTTCCTGCCACTAACAGAGTTTGCTTATAACAACAGCTATCAGTCTAGCATTCAGATGGCACCGTATGAGGCCTTGTATGGTAGGAGATGTAGATCTCCAGTGGGTTGGTTTGAGCCGGGTGAGGCCAGGTTATTGGGTATAGAGATGGTTCATGATGCGATGGAGAAGGTTAAAGTTATTTAGGACAGACTCAGTGCAGCCCAGTCCAGACAAAAGAGTTATGCGGACAAGAAGGTTCGTGATGTGGCATATATGGTTGGTGAGCGGGTTCTGCTTCGGGTCTCGCCTATGAAGGGAGTCATGAGGTTTGGAAAAAAAGGGAAGCTGAGTTCGAGATTTATTGGGCCTTTTGAGATCTTGAGGTGAGTTGGGGAGGTTGCTTATGAGCTTGCCTTACCTCCCAGCCTAGCCGGAGTTCATCCGGTGTTTCATGTTTCGATGCTCTGGAGATATCATGGTGACTTGCCGCACGTGTTGGACTTCAGCTCAGTCCAGCTGGACAAAGATCTATCTTATGTTGAGGAGCTTATGGCCATTTTGGATAAGCAAATCAGAAAGTTGAGGTCAAAGAACATCGCTTCAGTGAAGGTCCAGTGGCGGGGTCAGCCGGCCAAGGAGGTGACTTGGGAGACCGAGCAGGATATGCGCAGCCAGTACCCTCATCTTTTTGCTACTTCAGGTATGTTCTCTATGCCCGTTTGAGGACGAACGAATGTTTAAGTGTAGGAGGATGTAACGACCCGGCCGGTCATTTTTGGAATTTACGCCCCGATCCCCCATTAATTGCTTTTCCTAAGTTCATTTATGCTATTTTGGTTTGCCGGGACGTTCGGTATTAGGATTCGGAGTGTTTTGGGACACTTAATCCCTAAATGAGAGCTTAAGAATTGAAAAATGGCCCATATTCGGAACAATGTGAAGACGACCTCGGAATGGGAATTCGATGGTTCCGTTAGCTCCGTTAGGAGATTTCAGTGTTGGGAGCGTGTTCAGAATGTTATATGGAGGTCTGTAGCTCATTTAGGCTTGAAATGCCGAAGTTTCAAATTTTGAGGTTTCCGATCCAATTGTGAATTTTTGATCCGAGGGTCGGATTGGAATTCCCGAAGTTGCTGTAGCTCCATCATGTCATTTGGGATGTGTGTGCAAAATTTCAGGTCATTCGGACGAGGTTTGGTTAGGGTTTTGATCGAAAGCGTATTCTGTTAGAATTTGAAGTTCTTAGGCTTGAATCCTTGATTTAATCGGGTTTCCGGTGTTGTTTGAGGTGTTTTAAGGACTGGTACAAATTCGAATAAGGTATCAGGTGGTATTGATGCTTTTGGTTGGAGTCCCGGCGGTCCCGGGATGATTTCGGATGCTCAACGGGCAAAGTTTGGAGTTAGAAGGAAAAAGTTGCAGTAGGCTTCTGGTATTTTTGCTTCTGCGGTCCTAGAGCCGCATAAGCGGCTTATTCACCGCATAAGCAGAGCCGCATAAGCGACCATTTCCTCGCATAAGCAAAATTGCCCATTCCAGGAGAACCGCAGAAGCGGTCTCCTTCCCACATAAGCGGAACCGCAGATGCGGTATTTAGTCCGCAGAAGCGGTCCCTGCCCTCTTAAGTTGAACAGCAAAAGCGGTTACTCCCACCGCAGAATCGGTCCCTGGGCCGTAAAAGCGGAAATCACAGGACAGAAAAAGGGATAATCCGAGGGTTTATTTCAAAGTTAGAAAAATCAATTGAGGGCTCGGGAGAAGGCGATTTTGAGTGAATTTTGAAGAGAAGATCATTGGGTAACGTTTCTTTGATCCCTTCTAGTTATATTCCATCATTTCCTAGCTAAATCAACCATTAGAATTCAAATTCAAGGTCTAAATTTGAGAAAAATGGGTGAAACTTCTTAGGCTTACTTTTGTGATTTTGAGTGGGCATTTGACCTCCGATTTGGGAGATTTTTATATGGTTAGACTCGTGAGAGTACGAGGGTTCTGAAAATGTGAAACTTATTCGATTCCAAGATATGGGCTAGAGGGGCGTTTTGGTCATTTTACCTATTTTCGCGCCCTAGCTTTAATTTCAATAGTGGAATCAGATGTCTACAATATTATTTATGATTTGTAATTGAATTGAATAGATTTGGGCCATTTGGAGTCGGATACTCGTGGCAAGGGCATCGTTCCCTAGTTGATTTCGCACCGGTTCGAGGTAAGTTGCTTGCCTAACCTTGTGTGGGGGACTTCGTCCCTTAGGATGTGATAACTGGTAATTGAATGCCTTGTACGTGAGGTGACGAGCGCATACTTGAGCTAATTGTTGAAACTCGGATTTTTACTTAAATACTTGATTTGGATTTTTATTTCATATTTGCTTTACTTTACTTGCTATTATAGCTTGTGCTAGCGTAGAAGAGCATGTTTAATTGATCCAAGTTGCCTATTTGTTTAAATTGTCTTAACTGTGATTACGTGGAGCATGTTAGGTCAGTATTATTTGTTTCCTTGTATTGTCGCACTCCAATTGCTGAATATTTCTCTGATGTTGGTTGCGCATTTACGTAGGGACTACGGATGCGGGATTCCGGGAGCTCCCCCTTGTTTGTTTACTTTGGGACTACGGGTTTGATTCATGGGAGATCCCCCTGCATTTTAATTTGGGACTACGGGACGGTATCGCGGGAGATCCCCCTGCACTTTTATTTTGGGACTACGGGACGGTATCCCGGGAGATCCCCCTACACATGGATGATTGGATTACAGGACGGTATCCCGAGAGATCCTTTGATATTGATATGAGATTTGGACTACGGGACGGTATCCCGGGAGTTCCATCGGACAGTTGAGAAAAGGAGTCACGACCCCAAACCCGGTCGTGATGGCGCCTAACACAATTGCTAGGCAAGCCCAACCATTTGCGCTCTTAACCCGAGCATGAAGCTCAAAACCAATGAATTAAATATCATTTAATAATAGTGAAGCTAAAACTTTAACTAGTAGGTAGAAATAATCCGAATATCAAACAATACTGAATAATCTTCCAAAGACCTGGGGGTCATAAGTCTAGAGCCTTTACCAAATACAGAGTAACAAGACTTCAGTAATACCAATGTTTCAAACTGCAGAAAAATATTAAGGGATGGAGGAGGAGTCGTGTCCTGCGGACGTCAGGCAGCTACCTCGACAACTCCGGTAATACTCTGAAATAGCAAGGTAACTCAGCTAAGCTCCTGAGGTACCTGAATCTGCACACATGGTGCAGGGAGTAAAGCGAGTACTTCCAACTCAGTGGTAATAGACGTGTATAATGGCTGATAGCAAGAAATCCCGAAAATACAATAATGTGAAGCTAAACTAGTACTCCTACACATTTAACAGTGTAATACAACAAGTAGAGATTGATAAAGCAAATAGATATCAATGCATGGTTGCAACGCAAATGCACATGACCGCTACGACGCGTAGCCCGATCCATTGGGTAACCAGCGCTCACTGTCGGGGGTTCAGACTCCGAAGGGGCTCCTACAGCCCAAGCACAATATCAATATCACACCGCTGTGGCGTACAACCCGATCCACTATCAGTCCAGCTATAAGCATGCAAGCCACACGGGCACAGTCAAACTTACCATTTTAAGTTCCAATTATCAAAAATTATAATTAGGTGTTTAAATCCTTAGAATTTTACTAGCCATTTTGAGACGATATTTAACTCAGGACTGATATCACGAAAACATGTTATACATCATGGAAACAGTGATAATAATCCCTACGGGATCCAAATAACCGGCATGCAGCCTAATCATATATCCATAACCATCCAAGTAGGAGGTTTACCAGCTAATTTCTTGCCAATGATATCGTACAACATCACTCAGTCGGACTAGGCCACAGTCCTCAATCACAATCGACCCCGCACTCACCGTAGAGTACGTGTCTCACCTCAATATAGCGTCACAGTGTGAAATACCGGGGTTTCAAACCCTCAGGTCATCATCTACATCTAATACTCACCTCAAACCGGTCATGAGACTAGTCCGCTAAGCCTTTTCCTCTTGAATCCACCTCTTCACGTGTCGAATCTGATCAAAACCATAAGGAATACATTATAATATGCTAATGGGACATAAACCAATCGAAAGAACTCAAAAAATACTCAAAAACACAAAATTGGCAAAACCCGAGCCCCGGACCCACGTCTCGAAAAATTTTGAAATTCACATTTCCGGAATCCTCGTCTAGCCACGAGTCCGTACATACCAAGAACTCCTAAATTGGACCAAAAATAGCCCCTCAAATCCCAAATTTAGAATTTTTACTTCAAGCCCTAATTTCTTATAATTTAGTCATAATCTCATGAATTTCAAGGATGATTCTTCAATAAAATCATGTATTTAACTCATAAAACTTACCTCCAATCGATTCCCAGTCGAAACCCTCTTAATCCCTCGCCAAAAGCTCCCAAGATGTCTAAAAATGGTGAAAGAAATGAGTTAGTTCGCGGATGAAATGTCCTTAAACATTCTGTCCAGTCCTGGAATTCCTACATCGCATTCGCGACAACACCCACGTGAACGCGAAGACCAAGCTTTTAAAAATCCAAAATACTCTACGCGAATGCGACACAAAGCCACACGAACGCGATGCACTACGAACCTCCCTCTACGCGAACACGACCAATCCATCGCGAACGCGATGACTTAAATGGACTGGGCTCCCAGGCCCTCTTACGCGAACGTGACACCTCCATCGGGAACGCGATGGTCCACTTCCCAGGCCTACGCGAACGCGATTCTCTTCACGCGAACGCGATCAATTACGTCCCATAGCTTCGCAAACGCGACTTCCCTTGCGCGAGTGTGAAGGCTAATTTTCCAGGCCTCCAAATTACCCTACGCGACACAAGCCACGCGAACGCGATGCACAAAGTTTCTGCAACACTTCAGCAAAAAATCTACTATCTCCCAAAACCAAAAATAGTCTGTTTGATCACCCGAAATTACCCTGAGGCCCCCGGGACCTCAACCAAAAACACCATCTACTCGAAAACATCATACGAACTTGTTCCAATCATCAAAACATGTTCATCAACACAAAAATCATCAAATCACGGCGGATTCAAGCCTAAGTTAAACTAAAACTTTCAAAATTCCCATTCAATCAAAAACCCAACCAAACGACGTCCGAATGACCTGAAAATTTGCAAACATATCCAAAATAACCTAACGAAGGTATTGCAACTCTCAGAATTCCATTCCGACCCTTGGATCAAAATATCACCTATCAACCGGAATTCGCCAAAATTCAAACTTCGCCAATTCAAGCCTAATTCTACACCGGACCTCCAAATTCAATTCCGATCGCACTCCTAAGTCACAAATCATCTCCCGAAGCTAACTGAACCACCGGAAATAAATTTCGTGCCCTCTAACTCACAAGTTAACATCCGGTTGAATTTTTCAAACTAATCCTTTATTAAAGAGATTAATTGTCCAATTTCCTACCAAACTCGATCCGAATTAACCCAAATTCACCAAGTACACATATTGAAACATGAATAAGTATATAACGGGGAAAACGGGATGGAATTACATGTGACGACGGGTCGGGTCGTCACATCCTCCCCAACTAAAACAAACGCTCGTCCTCGAGCGAGTCAAGAAACATACCTGGAGTCTCAAACAAGTGAGGATATCTGCTCCGCATCTCCCGTTCGGTCTCCCAAGTAGCCTCCTCTACGGGTCGACCTCTCCACTGTACCTTCACTGACGCTATATCCTTAGACCTCAATCTTCGAACCTGTCGACCCAAAATAGCTACAGGTTCCACATCATAAGTCAAGTCGTCATCTAACTGAACTGTACTGAAGTCCAACACATGAGATATGTCCCCAACATACTTCCGGAGCATAGACACATGAAATACCAGATGAACTCCCGATAGGCTGGGTGGCAAAGCAAGCATATAGGCCACCTCTCCAGTCCTCCTAAGTATCTCAAAAGGGCCAAAGAACCTTGGACTCAGCTTTCCTTTCTTTCCAAATCTCATGATGCCCTTCATAGGCGAAACCTTCAGCAAAACCTTCTCGCCCTCCGAATAAGATACATCTCGGACCTTCCGGTCTGCATAACTCTTCTGACGCAACTGAGTTGTGCGAAGTCTCTCCTAAATCACCTTCACCTTATCTAAGGCATCCTGGACCAACTCTGTCCCCAACAACCTAGCCTCGGCGGGCTCAAACTAACCAACCGGAGATCTACACCGTCTCTCATATAAAGCCTCATATGGCGCCATCTGAATGCTGGATTGGTAGCTATTGTTGTATGCAAACTCTGCAAGAGGCAAGTAATCAGCCCAAGAACCTCCAAAGTCAATAACACAGGCAAACAACATATCCTCCAATATCTGAATGGTACGCTCGGACTGCCCATCCGTCTGAGGATGAAACGTCGTGCTCAACTCTACCTGTGAACCCAACTCTCGTTGAAATGTCCTCCAGAAGTGAGAAGTAAACTAAGTACCTGTACCTGATATAATAGAAACTGGGACCCCATACCACCGCACAATCTCTCTGATGAAAATCTCTGCTAGCCGCTCCGAAGAATAGGTAGTACATACAGGAATGAAGTGCGCGGACTTGGTCAGCCGATCCACAATCACCCAAACTGAATCAAACTTCCTCACTGTCCGAGGGAGACCACTCACGAAGTCCATAGTAATCCTCTCCCATTTACACTCGGGAATATCCATACGCTGAAGCACACAACCGGGCCTATGATGCTCATACTTGACCTGTTGACAGTTAAGGCACCGAGCTACATGACTCACAATATCCTTCTTCATTCTTTTCCACCAGTAATGCTGCCTCAAGTCCTGATACATCTTCACGGCACCTGGATGAATAGAATACCGCGAGCTATGTGCCTCCTCCAATATCAAATCCCGAAGCCCTTCCACATTGGGCACGCAAATCCGGCCTTGCATCCTCAACACACCATCACTATCAATAGTCACATCCCTGGCATCATCAGGCTGAACTCTGTCCTTAAGGACAAGAAAATGTGGATCATTATACTAGCATTCACGAATGCGGTCATATAAAGAGGACCGAGAAACCATGCAAGCCAACACCCAGATCGGCTCTGAAATATCTAATCTCACGATCCGATTGTCTAACGCCTGAACATCAACTGCAAAGGGTCTCTCCCCAATTGGAATATATTCCAAGCTGCCCATACTAACCGCCTTTCGGCTCAAAGCATCGGCCACTACATTGGCTTTCCCCGGATGATATAAAATGGTAATATCATAATCCTTGAGCAACTCAAGCCACCTCCGCTACCTCAAATTTAGATCCTTCTATTTGAACAACTACTGAAGACTACGATGGTCGATATACACCTCACAAGATACACCATATAGATAGTGCCTCTAAATCTTAAAGGCATGAACTATGGCAGCCAACTCCAAATCATGAACAGGGTAGTTCCTATGATGAGGCTTCAACTGATGAGAAGCATAAGCAATAACTTTACCCTCCTGCATCAACACGCATCCAATCCCAATTCTCGAAACATCACAATACACGGTGTAAGAACCTGAAGCTGATAGCAATACTAACACTGGAGCTGTGGTCAAAGTTGTCTTGAGCTTCTGGAAGCTCTCCTCACACTCATCTGACCATACGAATGGTGCACCCTTCTGCGTCAACTTGGTCAAGGACAAAGCAATAGATGAAAATCCCTAGACAAACCGGCGATAATACCTTACCAAACCGAGAAAACTCCTGATCTCCGTAGCTGAGGATGGTCTAGGCCAACTCTGCACTGCATCTATCTTTTTTGGATCAACCTGAATACAATCACTAGCCATCATGTGTCCCAAAAAAGCCACAAACACAAGCCAGAAATCACACTTGGAGAACTTTGCATAAAGTTTCTCCTCCCTCAATCTCTGCAATACAACTCTCAAATAGTGTGCATGCTCCTCCTAGTTGGGTGAGTATACCAGGATGTCATCAATAAATACAATCACAAAGGAATCCAGATACGGCCGGAACAAACTGTTCATCAAATGCATGAACGCGGCTGGGGCATTAGTTAGCCCAAAAGACATAACTAGAAACTCATAATGCCCATATCTCGTCCTAAAAGCTGTCTTTAAAATATCATAATCCCTAATCTTCAACTGGTGATAACCTGAACGAAGATCAATCTTAGAGAATACCCTTACTCCCTGGAGCTGATCAAACAAATCATCAATGTGCGGCAGAGGATATGTTCTTCACTGTTACCTTGTTCAACTGCCTATAATCAATACACATCCTCATTGAGACATCTTTCTTCTTAACAAACAAGACCGGTGCACCCCACGGTGACACACTCGGGCGAATGAACCCCTTATCTAGGAGTTCCTGAAGCTGCTCCTTCAATTCCTTTAACTCAGTTGGTGCCATACGATAGGGAGGAATAAAGATAGGCTGACTGCCCGGCACCAGATCGATACCAAAATCAATATCCCTGTCCGGCGGCATGCCTGACAGGTCTGCTGGAAACACATTTGGGAAATCCCGCACAACTGGAACAGAATCAATACTAGGAGTCTCACATCCGACATCTCTAACAAATGTTAAATATGATAAACATCCCTTCCAAACCATCCGCTGGGCCTTTAAGAAAGAAATCACCCTGCTGGGAACATAATCAGTCGAACCTCGCCACTCAATCCTTGGAAAACCCGGAATGGCCAACGTAACTGTCTTGGCATGACAGTCCAGAATAGCATGGTACGGAGATAGCCAATCCATACCCAGAATCACATCAAAGTCTACCATGCCCAATAACAACAAATCAACTCGGGTCTTCAGACCACTAATAGTAACAAGACAAGATCGATATACGTGATCCACAATAATAGTATCACCCACCGGGGTAGATATATGCACAGGCAAGGCAAAACAACCACGGGTCGTACCCAAATGATGGGCAAAATATGAGGACACATAGGAGTATATAGACCCAAGATCAAACAAAACAGAAGCATCCCTGTGGCAAACTGTGATAATACCTGTGATAACCGCGTCGGATGCAACAACGTCTCTCATATCTGGAAGCGCATAGAACCGAGCCTGACCACCGCTCAATTGATCTCCACCTCTAGGGCGACCCCTAGATGTCTGACCCCCACCCCTACCTGACTGGGATGGTGCTGAAGTAGATGAAGTAGAAGAGGAGGGGTGATCCCTCTGCTGAGACCGACCACTACGAAGCTGAGGACACTGTCTCCTCAGGTGGCCAAACTGACCAGACTCATAACATCTACCCGGTGCTGGAGAAGGGAACTGATGAGAACCCCTAACTGCAGATGAACCCTGGACTTAAGAGGCAGGAGTAGAACTCTGAGCTAGAAGGGTACTGAGTGAAGACTGGCCCTGCTGATATCCCTATCGACCATGGCCGAAAAAAGTCCCACTGTACTCTGGGCGACCTGTCTGAGGATGCCTGAAAGAACGACCTCTGCCCTACTGGAATTGGCCCCTAGATGTAGCACCACCGTAGCTACCTGAACCTCGAGGCCTATTGGCCTCCCTCTCATCACGCTCCCGGCGAAGATCTGTCTCAATCTGACGAGCCATATCAACTACCTCCTTAAATGAAGTTGCTACCATCCTCTCCCTAGTCATCAAAATACGAATCGAATAGTTGAGGCCATCTACAAACCTCCCGATCCTCTCCCGATTGGTCCGGATCATCCAAGTAGCATGTCCAGCCAACTGTGTATACCTCAACTCGTACTGGGTCACTGTCATATCACCCTGGATCAACCACTCAAATTCTCGGCGCAACACCTCTCTACGAGACTGCGGCACATACTTCTCCAAAAAGAGAGTGGAGAACTGCTGCCAAGTAAGGGGTACTGCTCCTGCAGGCATACGCCTATCGAACTCCTCCCACCATGTAAATGCTGGCCTTGAGAACTAGAAGGCGATAAAAGACACTCCATTCGACTTTAAGATTCCTGCAGTGTGAAGCATCCTTTGACACTTGTCCAAAAATCCCTTGGCATCCTCGCCCTCAGTACCACTGAATGTCGGAGGCTGAAGTCTACCAAACCTCTCTAACCGACGTTGCTCGTCATCTGGCATCACTGGAACTACATACCCTGGAGCTGGTGTGGCTGGTGCAACTGGAGCAACCGGTATAACTGGCTGAGCTGGGGCTGCCTCTGGTGCTTGTAATCACTGCACGACTGGCTCGGGTGTGCGAGCTGCGGGGGTTTGATGACCACCCCCGGTCTGAGAAGTAGCTGCGACAGTAGAGGCTGAAACTGCTTGAGCCAGACCAGTGCAGACGGATAAGATCTGAGCTAAAGCCTCGTGAAGACCAGGAATCACAATGGGCATTATCGATGCCTGAACAGCGGCTGCTAGGCATCTACAGCGGGAGGCTGGTCTGGTACCTAGGCAGCTGGTGGATCTGCAAGTGCTACTCTCTCTGGTCTGCATCGACCACGACCACGGCCACGGCCTCTAGCAAGTGGCAATGGTGGTCGTCCGTCGCGTCTGGTAGCACGAGTTCTCGCCATCTTTGAGAGAATAGAATACAGAAATTTAGTTCTCGGAACAACAAAGCCGCACGACCAAAGTTCAAGAATATGAAGTGTTTCCTAAATGTTCTGTAGCCTCTCGAGGATAAATACAGACATCTCTGTACCGATCCGCGAGACTCGACTAACGGCTCATGACTCATGAGGCCTAGTAACCTAGGCTCTGATACCAACTTGTCACGACCCCAAACCCGGTCGTGATGATGCCTAACACAATTGCTAGGCAAGCCTGACCATTTTCACTCTCAACCCGAGCATGAAGCTCAAAACCAATGAATTAAATATCATCTAATAATATTGAAGCTAAAAGTTTAACTGGTAGGTAGAAATAATCCGAATATCAAACAATACTGAATAATCTTCCAAAAACCCGGGGGTCATGAGTCTAGAGCCTCTATCAAATACAGAGTAACAAGACTTTAGTAATACCAATGTTTCAAATTGCAGAAAAATATAAAGGGATAGAGGAGGAGTCATGTCCTGCAGACGTCAGGTAGCTACCTCGACAACTCTGGTAATACTCTGAAATAGCAAGGTAACTCAGCTAAGCTCCCGAGATACCTGAATCTGCACACATGGTTCAGGGAGTAAAGTGAGTACTTCCAACTCAGTGGTAATAGACGTGTATAATGGTTGATAGCAAGAAATCCCGAAAATACAACAATGTGAAGCTAAACGAGTACTCCTACACATTTAACAGTGTAATACAACAAGTAGAGATAGATAAAGCAAATAGATATCAATGCATGGATGCAATGCAAATGCACACGACCGCTACAGCGCGTAGCCCGATCCATTGGGTACCCAGCGCTCACTGTGGGGGGTTCAGACTCTGGAGGGGCTCCTACAGCCCAAGCGCAATATCAATATCACATTGCTTCGGCGTACAGCCCGATCCACTATCAGTCCAGCTATAAGCATGCAAGCCACACGGGCACAGTCAAACTTACCATTTTTAGTTCCAATTATCAGAAATTATAATTAGGTGTTTAAATCCTTAGAATTTTACTAGCCATTTCGAGACGATATTTAACTCAAGACTGATATCATGAAAACATTTTATACATCATGGAAACAGTGATAATAATCCCTACGGGATCCAAATAACCAGCATGCAGCCCAATCATATATCCATAACCATCCAAGTAGGAGATTTACCAGCTAATTTCTAGCCAATGATAAAGTACAACATCACTCGGTCGGACTAGGCCACAATCCTCAATCACAATCAACACCGCACTCACGGTAGAGTACGTGTCTCGCCTCAATATAGCGTCACAGTGTGATATACCGGGGTTTCAAACCCTCAGGTCATCATCTACATCTATTACTCACCTCAAACCGGTCACGAGACTAGTCCGCTAAGCCTTTTCCTCTTGAATCCACCTCTTCACGCTTTTAATCTGATCAAAACCATAAGGAATACATTACAATATGCTAATGGGACATAACCCAATCGAAAGAACTCGAAAAATACTCAAAAACACGAAATTGGCAAAACTCGAGCCCCGAGCACACATCTCGAAAAATTTTGAAATTCACATTTCCGGAATCCTCGTCTCGCCATGAGTCCTCACATACCAAGAACTCCCAAATCAGACCACAAATGACCCCTCAAACCCCAAATTTAGATTTTTTACTTCAAGCCCTAATTTCTTATAACTTAGCCATAATCTAATGAATTTCAAGGATGATTCTTCAATAAAATCATGTATTTAACTCATAAAACTTACCTCCAATCGATTCCCACTCGAAACCCTCTTAATCCCTCACCAAAAGCTCCCAAGATGTCTAAATATGGTGAAAGAAATGAGTTAGTTCGAGGATGAAATGTCCTTAAACATTCTGCCCAGTCCTGGAATTCCTTCATCGCGTTCGCAACAACACTCACGCGACGCGAAGACCAAACTTTTAAAAATCCAAAATACTCTACGCGAACGCGACACAAAGCCACGCGAATGCGATGCACATCGAGCCTCCCTCTACGCGAACGCGACCAATCCATTGCGAACACGATGAATTAAATGGACTAGGCTTCCAGGCCCTCTTACGCGAACGCGGCAACTCCATCACGAACGCGATGGTCCACTTCGCAGGCCTACGCGAACGCGATCAATTAAGTCTCATAGCTTCGCGAACGCGACTTCCCTTTCGCGAAGGCAAAGGCTAATTTTCCAGGCCTCCAAATTACTCTACGCGAACGCGACACAAGCCACACGAACTCGATGCACAAAGTTTCTGCAACACTTCAGCAGAAAATCTGCTACCTCCCAAGACCAAAAATAGTTCGTTTGATCACCTGAAATCTCCCCGAGGCCCACAGGACCTCAACCAAAAACACCAACCTACTCCAAAACATCATACGAACTTGTTCCAATCATCAAAACACGTCCATCAACACAAAAATCATCAAATCACGACGGATTCAAGCCTAAGTTAAACTAAAACTTTCAAAATTCTCATTCAATCAAAAACCCGATCAAATGACGTCCGAATGACTTGAAAATTTGCACACATATCCAAAATCACCTAACGAAGCTATTGCAACTCACGAAATTCCATTCCGACCCTCAGATCAAAATCTCACCTATCAACCGGAATTCGCCAAAATTCAAACTTCGCCAATTCAAGCCTAATTATACACCGGACCTCCAAATTCAATTCCGATCGCACTCCTAAGTCACAAATTATCTCCCTAAGCTAACCGAACCACCAGAAATAAATTCCGAGCCCTCTAACTCACAAGTCAACATCCAGTTCACTTTTTCAAACTAATCCTTTATTATAGAGACTAATTGTCCCATTTCCTACCAAACTCGATCCGAATTGACCCAAATTCACCAAGTACACATATTGAAACATGAATAAGCATATAACGGGGAAAACGGGATGGAATTACATAAGACGACGGGTCGGGTCGTCACAAAAGGGCTACGGGACGATATCCTGGCAGACCATCGTCGATAGTCTTGTAATTTTGTTGTATTTACTCTGTGTTTCTATTTTGTCTTGCAGTATTATATTTCATTGAACTGTCTTATCACACTGCTGTGCTCATTAGTTTTCATCAAACTTCTATATTGTTAATATTTTGCTATTTTATTGTTTCTGTCTCAGTAGGGCCCTGACCTTTCCTCGTCACTACCCAACCGAGGTTAGGCTTGGTACTTACTGAGTACCGTTGTGGTGTACTCACGCCTCTTCTGGGCATGTTTTTCATGTGCAGATCCAGGTACCTCTACCCAGGCACATTATCAGTAGCTGCATAGAGCATTTCGGAGACTTGAGGTATATCTGCCGCGTCTGCAGACCAGAGAGTCTCCCTCTCACTTTATCCTTTAGTTAGCTAGATTCTATTCTGTCCTTCCTTGTTATAGACTTTCCGGATGATTAGAGCAGTGTTATGTATTATTCTTAGCCTATGTTTCCCTTGAGTTTCCAGATCTTTGGGATGGTTTCAGAATTTTAAATATTAAAGTGTATGTGCCAGGCGGCAACCGTATACATTACTCATGTTATTTAGCTTTTGAGTATAAATTTCGCAAGTGTTGTTACTTTCGCAATGTGTTAGGCTTACTTGGTCGTGAAGACTGGGTACCATCATGACGTGTTCACAATTGGTGAACTAGGGTCGTGACACTTAGTTTTCGGGACGGGCCGTTTAGCAAATTTCATGGCTTTTTCCAAAAATAATAACGCGTTAGTCGCTTTAGGCGCGTCTTTAATGATTTTACCTTCCTAAGTTCAGGTGTGCATTTCATGTAACCCAAATCCAAATCCTAAAATATCGAAAAAATGTGTCGAGGATACGGGTGCATTTCATGTGACGTAATCCAAAAACACGTTTTAAACGACGATCAATTTTCCTTAAAATTAATTAAAAGCGGTTAAAAGTTAAAATTTGCACATAGGTTAAAGCTTGTTATAGAATCAGATAATTAAGCCAAATATGACAGTTGAACGACCGTGCTAGAACCACAGAACTCGGGAATGCCTAACACCTTCTCCCGGGTTAACAGAATTCCTTATCCGGATTTCTGATTCATAGACTGTAATATGAAATCAACTTTTTCCTCGATTCGGGATTCAAATCGGTGACTTGGGACACCCTAAATCTCTCAAGTGGCGATTCCAACTTTTAATAATAAATCCCGTTTCGATTGTCCTTTAATTGAAAAAACTCCCCTTTACTACGCCCTTCGCGGGGTGCGGTAGCGGAAAAAAGGAGGTGTGACAGAGTGTACCGTCATATGCATTGCATTGCACTCATGCATTTGTTCTTATTTCGTAATATTGTCATGACATTCAGCACTCATATCATTGGCATACATGCTACTTCTTGCACTGTTTACCAGATACCCTGGTGCTATTTGTTAATGGAGTGCTGTGCCCGAGAGGCTGATGTTATACTTTGTGAGTTGGGAGTGAGCCCGAGAGGCTGATGCTGTACTTTGTGAGTTAGGAGTGAGTCCGGGAGGCTGATGTTGTACTTTGTGAGTTGGGAGTGAGCCCGAGAGGCTGATGTTGTACTTTGTGAGTTGGGAGTGAGCCCGCGGGGCTGATACTGTACTGAGAAGTTGATATTGAGCCTGAGGGGCAGATTTCTGATTATTTCTACTTGTTGAAATTATTTTCGCAACTGTTGAAAACATCATTTAAAAAAAAGAGGTTTTAAACTGAGCCAAGATATTTCTAAAGGATTTTCACAGTTTTCACTGATTTTTCTCAATTGAAGGGTTTTTCTCTGCTTCCATACAGCATGACGACATGTTTTACGTGATTTCTTACCGCTAAGTTATTATTTACTCTTATTACCACTGAGTTGGAAGTACTCACTTTACTCCCTGCACCTCGCGTGCAGTTGTAGGTATTGTTCACCCGGTAGCGGGTTAATAGCGGACCGAAGGCCTTCTATGGTAGTGGAGCAAGGTGACCACCAGCGTTCGCGGCACCGCACGTCATCTTTGAATTCAGGTCTTTATCTTGTATATATAAATTATTGGCTCTATAGTAGTGTTCCTACTCCTTATATGCTCGTGACTTGTGACACCCCAGTCGGGTTGTGCTGAGTGATAAATATCAGTTATTAATGCTAATAAGTCGTATTATTTGTTCATTTATAGTTATTAATTGTAAATAAGGCATTGTTGTTCTGTTGGATGGCCTTGTCTTCATGAGAGGCGCCATCACGACCGGATTTGGGAATTGGGTCGTGACAAACAGGGATGCAATTTCCTAAATTGAAATTCTTGCTCCTCGAGCAGTTGAATATTAGATATTGGAGAGTGGTGATTGTTTCCCATGCGTTGAGCATATAATTATAAGAAATTGCAGGTTTTTAAAAGAGATTCATGAAGGATTTGCAGATAGTATGACACTGCTGCTAATTGAGTTACATCAATGTTCTCCTTCCTTGTGAATTCTGTTGAGCTGATCCAGAAAAAGCAATTGGAGAGTTTGGGGAATAACATGCTTAAAGTTTATGCCTTTGACACCATTAAATGTAAGTGAAGTATTTCTGAATTATATGATTCTTCAACATCCATTATAAGTTTGAATTCTGATGAACTGCACGTTTCACCTTTTAATTAAAATTGAAATGAGATAATCCATATTCATTTTCAACGGCTTCTCTCAATTTTAACTTAGCATTAAACTGCATGTGCTCTTAGACTAGATTAATTGTGTACACTATATTTGAATTAAATGACAAAATAAAGTCTAAATTCGAATTGTTGGGACATTTGGTGATAGACGACAACCCTTTTGAAAGGATGGCACATGAACGGTAGCAAAGAAAAGAATAGTTGGTCACTTACATGTACTGGGGGTGGTGGGTGGGGGGAGGGGGGAGTGCGTTTTGAAGATTAGTTGTATGGTTGAAGTTAGAAATGTTAAATATCTTTAAAGTAATCGTATGTGATATAATGAGTTTTCAACTCTGATAATCTCTCATGCTTTTTCACTTTACACTTGCTCGAGATTCACTTGTAATGGCCATTTGTATAGGGAGAATCGGTGAGAGCTAATCGTTTCCACTTACTACGATTGAACCAATTGCCAACATCCCAGAAATATGAGCAGCTTATTTTTCTGTTAAGACACAGTAACACAGAAGTTATGAGTGGTCCAAATCTTTATTTTTTTCCGAACTATATGCACCCCAATTCGAATACTAAATACATATTTGGACTCGTCACTTGGTCGACAATTTTGTCAAATTATTGATCGAACTGGTCACTAATTCGAGTTATTATAAGTGTATTAGGTAATATTATATCGAATATAGCTTTTATATACACACACACACACACACACACACACTTACGCTATACTATGCACTAATTATAAGTGTATTAGGTAATATTATTGTCACGACCCAAAATCCACTAAGGGTCGTGGTGGCGCCGGACACTGCTGTCAGGCCAGTCAACTCAACTGCTAAAGTAAATCTCGTGTTATCACTTTTGAAAATAAAGGATTTTTCTTTCATTATTTAGAAATTTTAAAGAATAAAGTTTCAAATAAAATTTAAAAGTTAAGCAATAATACAATACTTTAAACCATCCCAGAACCCGGTGTCACAAGTGCATGAGCATCTATTGAAAAGAGAAATAAAAATACAACATCCGTCCGGAATACAATGGACGGAAAGTAAATACAGTGCAAAGGAAGGGACTACTCTAGTTGTGGCCGTCTCGAATAATGCAACTCATCTAGTCCCAGAATCATCCGCGCTGCTTTGCCTAGCAGACCACTGGAGTCACATATGCCTGTGCAACAAAATGCACATCAAGTGTAGTATGAGTACAAAAATAACGTGTACCCAATGAGTGTCCCGCCTAATCCCAAAGGGGTAGAGACGAGATGATCAACTTTGACACTTACTAGTACTCCAATGATTATTTATCCATAATAAATATATTAAATAGTGGATTTATATTATAAATATGATTCTAATCCAGATAGAGGAAACAAGTAAGCATATAATTCTTTCATGGGAAAATTTCCTTAGGTTTCTTGTTATTATTAATAGTACAATCTCGAGCCATAGTGTGGCATAACGCGACTCAAATGAGTCCAGGCAGCAATTCAAGCATGCGCAAATCATACCGAGGCGACGGCCCGATCCTACAGAAATAAATGTGCACTTGCAGGGGGTCGACGGCGCGCCTATAGATGCATCTATTAATCTGCAGAGGCATATGGCCCGTTCCAAAATAAACATACACAGATAGACAATCAGTCTAACAGTCAACATGGAGCAAATATTCAAGAAAGGTCAATTCTCTTTAATAATTTAAGAAAAACGAAGCGTAAGTCTTTCTTTTTGAAATCCATTTATAAATTTAATATGATTTGAGCAATTCAAGCCATCAATGGGTTCACAATTAATCCAAGTATAATATGCTTTTGGGTCCTAGACTACCCGGACAATGGCATAATAGTAGCTACGCATGGACTCTCATCATTTCGTGCATACGTAGCCCCCACAAATATGAGCACATAATCAATTTAACTCACCGATGGGGTAAATTCTCCCTCATAAGATTATAAAGAAGACTCACCTCACTCCGAAGATCTGCAACCGGCAATCTACATTCTTCTGAAGACTTGCACCAACGCACAATGCTCCAAAACTAGCCAACGATCATATCAATCCATTAATATATTCTCGATTATACTTTACAACCTAATTTATAATAATTTCTAATCCCGAACGAAAAATTGACCAAAACGCCCTCGGGCCCACGTGCTCGTAATCCGAAATTTTTTGAAGATAAAGGTTACCCATGACCTTAGGAACTCAAAAATATAATTTACTCCTAATTCCATGCTCAAATTCGTGGTGAAAATCCAATAATAAAATTTCTAGGTCTTTCTACCAAAATCCCAAATTTCCTAAACAATTCGTGCTTGAATCCATACAAAGTTGATGTATTTAACTCGTAATAGGTGGGGATAACATACCTTATCATTGATGACAAAAATATCTTCTTGAAGCTCTCCAAAATCGCCCCCAAGCCAAGAAAATGTGGTGAGAAATGACCCAAAATCGGGTTTTAAAAACCTCCTGCCCCAACGTTTTCCACTTTTGCGGTCCAGGGACCGCTCCTGTGTTCCCTTTTATGCGGACACACAGGCTGCTTCTGCGGTCCCAAACGAGACCCCTCACTTCCGCTTCTGCTACTTTCCAACCGCAGGTGTGGTTCCGCTTATGCGGCTGCCCGACCGCATCTGCGGTCCCCTTCACTATTGGCCAAAAGTGCTTCTGCGGTTCACATTTCGCCTCTGAGGGGCTGCTTCTGCTGTCCCAATTCCGCAGAAGCGGAAATACCAGATACCAGCTGCCCAGTTTTTCTAAAAATCCAACTTTTGATCCGTTAACCACCCGGAATCCACCTGAGGCCCCCGGGACCCCAACCAATCATACCAACCAATCCCAAAACATATTACAGACCTTCTCTAGGCCTCAAATCATATGAAACAACACCAAAATCATGAATTACACCTCAATTCAAGCTTTATGAAATTTGAAGTTTCCAACTTCTATTTCCGATGCCGAAATCTATCAAATCACGTCTGATTGACTTCAAATTTTGCACACAAGTTATATTTGACATTACAGACCTATTTCAACTTCCAGAATCGGATTCCGATCCCGATATCAAAAAGTCCACTCCCGGTCAAACTTCTCAAAACTTTCAAATTTCTATCTTTAGCCAAATGGCTTCAAAATGACCTACAGACCACCGAATTCACTTCCAATCGCCCCCAACTCCAGAAACACCATACGAGCTACTCCCATTCTCGGAATCCCAAACGGACATCGATAACGCTGAAATGCACTTCAAACCAAACTTAAGAAATTTCTTCAAAAATACTAACTTCCACAATAGGCGCCAGAACGCTCACAGGTTATCCAAAACCTGAACCGGGCATACGTCCAAGTCCGAAATTATCATACAAACCTGTTGGAACCTTAAGATCCCAATTCCGAGGTCTTTTACTCAAAAATCTAGTCCTAGTTCATTCTTTCAACTTAAAGCTTCTAAAATGGAAATTTTCACTTAAATTTAACTCCGATCTTCCTGAATTTCAATTCCGACCATGCGAACAAGTCATAACACCTGAAATGAAGCTGCTCATGGCCTCAGACTGATGAACGACGTGCTAGGGCTCAAAACGACCGGCCGGGTCATTACAATTATATCGAATGTAGCTTTTATGTATATATATATATACTTACGCTATACTATGCACTAAGTATAAGTGTATTAGCTAATGTTTTATCGAATGTAGCTTATATATATATAATATATATGCTTACGCTATACTATGCACTAAGTATAAGTGCATTAGGTAATATTATATCGAATATAGCTTTTATATATATATATATATATATATATATATATATATATAAACTTACCTTATACTATGTGTTGACATCCAATTTTGTCCTACTTTTCCACCAATTATTTTTTAATGCATATTGATTTTTAATACTTTGGACATATTATTTTATGTAGTATTTTTTAATAATTTTACTTTAAAATAATAATATTATAATAATGTTGTCACGACCCCAAACCCGGTCGTAATGGCGCCCAACACACTACTAGGCAAGCCCAACCATTAACCATATATTCAACCCAATTGACAACCAATATTTGATAAGTGAAACTGTAAACATTAAGCCATTTAAGGAAAATACGGAAATACCAATTCGAATACCGATGTTTAGCAAAAACTCAGCATATAGCCCAACCCTGGACCCGGTGTCATGAATATGAGCCTCTACAGAATAGAATAATATCCTACTACATAATCTGTCTAAATGTCTGAAAGTGCGGAATATAAAAGACAAGGATAAGAGGAAGAGTCAACGACTGCGAACGCCATGCAGCTACCTCAATTCTCCCGAATAAGCAAGCCTGCTGATCACTAAATGTCTACTCAGACTGTGAAGAAGGACCTAGATCTGCACACATGGTGTAGGGAGTAAAGTGAGTACTTCCAACTCAGTGGTAATAAAAGTGAATAACACTGAAAGTATAAAATCCCAAAAGGGCACAGATAATGCTATCTCAAGCAGTAAAACCAAATAAATAGTAGAAATCCATGAAACATAGCAAGACATTCTCTTGAAAGGAATCAAATAAACAAGAATACACAAGTAGGGCCAGCCATTGTTACTTGACCGATCAGCCATTGTTACCTGACCAAAGCGTGTTTCAGAGTCATTGTTACCACTAGTCAGTCATTGTTACCTGACCGAAGCTCGTATGACAGTGTCATTGTTACCACTGCCCATTTCAAAGGGGTACGGCGCGCTCACTGTGGGTGTGCAGACTCCGGAGGGGCTCCTACAGCCCAAGCGCTATCAATAAGGCCTGAAAGCCTGAATAGTATCAACACGAGGCCTGAAAGCCTACTCACAATACACTCGAGGCCTAAAAGCCTCTTCACAGAACACTCGAGGCCTGAAAGCCTCCTTACATAACACTCGATGCCTGAAAGCCTCCTCACATCACTCTTCATGCCTTCACATATGGCCCTCAGCCTCAATCAGTCCAAAATAGTCAAAAACCCTCTCGGGCATCAGTAAAACAATAATACTCAGCTCAACAATAGTTTAAATATCAGTTAAAACTCCAAGTTGAGTAAAATATAGCTGAGTTCATAAAACAGTGTAAATCACATGGACTGAGTTCAAACAATATTTCAAATAGTGAGGAAAACAGTGATGATAGTTCATAAAGAGTTCAAACAATCTACAATAAGCCCCAAGTATGGCAATGAGCCCAAGTCATAATGATAACAACAAATCATTCACAAATACACGGTAAAAACCAACAACCGGGACAGACCAAGTCACAATCCCCAACGGTTCTCTACCCCACGCTCAGGTCCAGCGTGCAAGTCACCTCTAACACAGCACACTAAGATGTGCAAATCCAGGGTTTTAAACCCTCAGAATATCATTCACAAGTATTATTCACCTCTTGCCGGTAGATAATCTAGCTCGCCAAGTCTTTTCCTCTCAAATATACCTCCTCGCATATAGAATCTGATCAAAACCATAAGGGATACATCACAATAGGCCAATAAACCACAACCCAATCGAAAAGACTCGAAAAACAATAAAAACCACGAAGTTGGCAAAACCCGAGCCCCGGGCCCACATCTCGAAAAATGACAAAATTCACATTTTCGAAATCCTTGTCTTACCAAGAGTCCGTACATATAAAATACACAAGAATCGGAGTCCATTTGACCCCTCAAATCGTCACTTTAGACTCTCTTAGGCTTCAAGCCATAACCTCCATTTTTATCCTTTGATTCCTCCAATTTTCAGTGTTTTAATCCTTGTTTTTATACCATAACAACATTATTTGAGGTTACAAGTTCATACCTGATGGAATCTCCTTCAAAATCTCTTCAAATCACCCAAAATTGGCTCTTACCGAAGTCCCAAAATGTTTTCTAACTTCTGAAATTCGAAGACACTGTTTCATTAAACCCTTCTGCGATTTTTGCTTCTGCGGTCCCGCTACCGCTTTTGCGGGACCGCTTCTGCAGACTTTAGACCGCTTCTGCGGTTTCACTTAAACCCACTACGACCGCTTATGCGGTCTTAAACTGCTTTTGTGGTCGCCGCCTTTGCGATCCACTTGACTGCTTCTGCGGTATCATCAAGCATCCCAGGACCGCTTCTACGGTCACTTACCGCTTCTGCGGTGTTCGCTTCTACGGAAACTCTTCCTCTTTTGCGGAAATACCAGCCCTTCTCCAGGACCGCTTTTGCGACCAATTAGTCGCATCAGCAGAACCGCTCCTGCGGTCCTTTTTCCGCAGATGCGGAAATACCAAAAGCTTCAAATGCAGACCTATTGCAAAACTTCAAAATTCCCGATTAATCATCCGACATCACCTCAAGGCCCCCGGGACCTCAACCAAAAGCACCAACACATCCAAAAATCTTATACAATCTAGTTCCAATCCTCAAAACACGTCAAACAACGCTAAAACCAATAAATTATATCGGATTCAAGCCTAGTTTTCATCAAAACTTCTGAAAAGCACATTCAGCCAGAAACCCGACCAAACAACGTCCGAATGACCTGAACATTTGCAGACATATCCAAAATCACCTAACGAAGCTAGTACAACTCTCGAAATTCCATTCCGACCCTCGGATGAAAATCTCACCTACCAATCGGAATTCGCCAAATTTCCAGCTTCGTCAATTCAAGCCTAATTTTACACCGGACCTCCAAATTTGATTCCGATCGCACTCCTAAGTCACAAATCATCCCCCGAAACTAACCGAACAACCGAAATTCACATCCAAGCCCTCCAACCACATAGTCAATTTTCGGTTGACTTTTCTACAACAACCTTCCTTCTAAGAGGCTAATTGCCTCATTTTCATCCAAAACAAACCCAACTTTATCCGATCAACTCTAATACTGATATTGAAATATGAAGCAACACAATAAGGGGGAAACAGGGCGGTAACTCACGTGACAACAGGCTGGGTCATCACATCCTCCCCAACTTAAACAAACGCTCGCCTTCGAGCGTGCCCAGAGTTGTCCTAGGAGCCAACCAATAGCTAAATAACCTTACCAATCATATACTCGGGGTGATCCCTCGTCATCCTATCTTATAGCATGTTTGGCCAAGCTGGAGAATTCAGCTTATTTTGAGAAGTGCTTTTGAAAAAAGTACTTTTGGAGAGAAGCAGTTTGTGTTTGGCTAATCAGTCTAAAAAGCACTTTCGAGAAATAATTTGTGTTTGGTCAGGCTTTTTAGAAAGTGCTTTTAAGTGTCAAATTACGAATAAGGACATGAATAGATTTACTTAATAATTAATATTATAAGTAAATAAATAATCTCAAAATTTTGCATATATTCACCCCTAAAGTCACTATATATTATAAAGTTTTCCTAAAAATAAGAAAAAATATTTATAAATAAATATCCTAAGTATTAGGTTTAAGGGTTATTTTGGTATATACTATATTTTGTTATGGGTATTTTAGGTAAGAAGAAGAGTCAAAACTGCTTCTGCTTCTGCTTTTGGAAAGAAGCCACTTTTTTCTGCTTCTATGAAACTGCTTCTGCTTCTTCCCAAAAGCACTTTTTTTTTTTCAAGTAAGCTTGGCCAAACACCTCAAATTAGGGGAAAAAAGTGCTTTTGGGAAAAAAAGCACTTCTGGTCTCCCAAAAAGCTTGGCCTTACATAGGTCCGATAATACAACACGACTGAAATTTCACTGTCCATCTAGGCCATAAACCGTAGAACCACATTGCACTTTCTGAATTCATACTCAAAATCAGAACCTCTTATTAGCTAAAGTCTTATTCCATCACTTTCATATACTGCCAACGATAAATAAAACATGCAATAAACCGTAACCATTCCTCAGGTCACCCATACATGAAGCCACTTCCTTGTTGACTAATACCACAACAGATTTTCGGGCCATACCTTGATATGGATCCTCTAATCGGCTGAAATCACATCTGTTTGCATTTATTAATGACTCCAACGATCACCTCTAATTGAACGCATCATTCTGGTGATATGCCACCTTATTACGGGCCTAAGCCACAACTTGCATAATCCACGCCCCAATGATGGCCGGTCTGAACATACTCAAATCATGACAAATGACTCAAACAAAAGAGCTGTAACTCAAATTCCTCAGTACCATCACTACACAAGGCTGGGACCCCGTCCCACATCATAGAAATAGAATACATGTATCTATCCCGAAGGGTCTAATCTCCACGTAGCCTCGCTACAATGCATGATCTTATCCCAACACTGCTACATATTCAAGTCGCTATGGTCAAAATAGACAGCCACACACAGATTGATGTCTGAAACCAAGCAATCCATCACACCCACGGTGAAGCAAATGATATACACCTTTAAATCCTGAAAGGACATAATCGATGCGCCATTCGCCGAGCAACACCCAATACGGACTTTCTTTAGAAATCAGGAAGCAAGGCATACAAAATAACATATGGAAAACTATTCTCAACATCACACTTTTGCGGCGTGCAACTCGATCCAAATAACATACCCATGGCGGCGTGCCACTCGATCCATACATATATCTCACATAGGGAGATGCATACCGAGCCAAATTTGCTCATTATAAAAAAATACCGAGTCCATAACAATATCTACATATAGCGTTATAAGCTACAAAACTCAGACACAATCCGAAAATCATAACGCCTTACCGTACCGAAAAAGAATCTCATAGATCTCCCCAGATCACTAACAAGTTCAATAACGAGAGATTAAACCTATCCCTCAATAATACATATCAGGACCAACCAAGCCATCTCAATCTGAATATGTAGCCACATCGGCCTGCCAATGAACTCAATACTAAGAAGCCTGAAGCTGCTCCTTTCCCTTTTTATAACTCCTGCCAGAGCTATATGATACGGTGCCTGACACCGAATCAATACCGAAATCCACAATCTCGCCCGGCAACATGCCCGGCCACAAGGAACGCATCCGAAAAAGTCTCTCAATACCGGAACTGAATCAATGGTAGAAACCTCTATACTGACATCTGTCACAAATGCTCAATTAAGGAAAGCAATCCTTCCTAGCCATCCACTGATCTTTGGAATACCAACCACTTTGCTATAACATAATCCGATGCACCTCGCCACGCAACCGGCGGTATCTTCTGACATAGCCCATAGCACAATAGTATAGAACAACCCACATTGCGACAACTAGTTTACAGCTCAACATCATTTACAAAATCTAACATACCAACAAAGAAGGACCCGCTCGGGCCTCCAATTCCAATAGCCACTAATGATACCAATACACACTATCCACAACCACTACATAGCCTGAATATGAGAACTCTCAGTCATTCTTCGAAGACATTCTAAAATTCTCCTGTGCCATCAAACACACTCAGATATCAACAGGACTTATCAAGGAAATGATGCAACACTACCGAAGTGCCATCAACGTAATCACATTACCCTTTTTCTGAAAGATATACGCTTATCAAATCACTATGATTAGCAACACCCTTTCCTTAGTCATATGATGATCATTCACCCTAATCCTCTGAAGATTGATTCTTAATTCACCTGCAGCTGCCCATGTCGCTTAAGAATTTAATGACTTTCCATTCCGAACTGAACCGAGCCTTACACACACAAATGCCAATCCTCCACAACATAACGCATATACCATACCACATTAGGATAACATGAGAACTTTTATCTCCCTTCCATGCCACAGACATCGACGCACTCAACTAGTTAAGAACTTTCATTGATCCCATTTAGAAGAAAAAATCATTATACACTCCATGCTTCGCATACCCATAAGAAATATACTCATCTTCAAACCATGGTGAAACCCAATAAGAAAATCTCTGCCAACTCAATTTGTACAAGCTAAACTGTCAGGACTGAATCCTTCTACCTAAATCGAGCTGAGCAATCCTTCAAAACTCAAGAGCATTGCTGCAAATTGCCTGTAAAAATCCATTACTTCGAACACATACAAGGAATTAATCATATCTTTACCATACTGATTCGGTCTATTAACAAGCTATTCCTTCTATCAAATTTCTCTTTTTATTCATCATCCACTTGATATTCATCCTTGTTGTAGCATCAGAATGCCTCAATCCAGGCCTACCACACGAGACTCGAACATAAGGCCACACTGTCTAAGACCCATAGGCCACCGAATACTCTCTCAATTCTTCCCAACAATACCACATTCTAGAATACTTTACTTGAAAAACTTCCTGCGAATCGGAATTCGCTACCATTACTTCCCAGATACTGATACATAGGATCCCATATTTAACATAAAAATACCACAAGCCTCGACATTCCCTGATGAATAAACAGTCTCTGACCACATACACAACCTTGGACACCTGATGATTACATGCTAAAATCTTGAACACAATAAAACCCTTCTCAAGAGTCATTCACTCCTATTCCAACTGCAAGTTACCTGACTTAACGAACAGAACAACTCGTGCCTTATTAGAACTTGACACCGAAGGATATGACCTCATTCCAATACAAACGAACATCTTCCTTTTCTATACACTGAGCATTCTTTATCAACAATAGCTCAAGACATCCTATTATTTCCTCACATCTACGAAGCACCATATGACCTTTATCAAAAATTTTGCTTCACTCGTGCTATCCTCGGCTCATTTTCTGCTACCTCCCCAACTTGGCTCAAAACCACCTATCAGGACACATTTAATAACCCATANGTTGTGAAAACACAGATCATCTAGTATTATAACTCTTTTGCAATTCTCTCATTCATTCCGCAATAGTTAAGCCCACTTTAGGCAACAAAATTTTTACTAAGTCCCCAAATTTTTTTTATTTTTTTTTTCAAAAATTTTGGCAGATTTTCCTTTGTAATTGAGCCTATCCACCTGCCAGAGAATCACCAAAACCATCCTAACCACACGCTCACAACTTGACAAAGCATCACAATGTATATCAACAACATTAATCTCAATACTACACGTATTATATTATCAAAATTGATACATGGACATGCGTTGAACCTATTCGAATCATAACACATATAAAATATCTTTCAATTACACATGAGATCTTCTAACAATATTCATAAGAATCATACCCCTTAAGAACACACCGCAGGAGATACCCCACCTGCTTCGCATCAATTTAGTATCTCAGCACACCTTCCACTATCATACACATAACACATCTATTTGGTCTTCCTAAGTCTGAACTCATACTGCCACACGTAATGTATTACATTTCCTAACTAGGAGACATGAAAATATTCTTCAGGCGCCCATAACTCGGGGCTACACAACAGATTACAATAGGAATCGAACACTTACTAGCTCATCTATCATTCAGCAGACTCCTTCATCACTACCAAGTCACATAGATACATTTTGCAGTACTAACATACTCATCACATGGATATCCAACCGCCATTCCGGCTAATAGGGACAATACCGAACATATAAGTTCAGAACACTTGCTCACACAATCAGCACCTCAGTTCTCAAGACTTAGGCAAAGATCCAGCCTCAAGCCCTCCAGACTGGCCCAACATCGAACTCACAGGATCACATCTCGCCCCTCGATCGGGGAATCACAAGCCATCAGGGCACTTATAATACCGACCGCTCATATGCGCATACAGACGTGTGGAAGGAATTTTAAAAGTTATATCTCAAGCTGAATCAAGTACGCACGATAAGAATTCCAAGAAAGTGAAATTTTTCCTAAAGGTTCTGCAGCCTCTCGAGGATAAATACAGACGTCTCCGTACCGATCCGCGAGACTCTACTAAACCGGCTCATGATTTGCGAGACTAAGTAACCTAGGCTCTGATACTAACTTGTCAATACCCCAAACCCGATCGTGATGGCGCCCAACACACTACTAGGCAAGCCCGACCATTAACCATATATTCAACCCAATTGGCAACCAATATTTGATAAGTGAAACTGTAAACATTAAGCCATTTAAGAAAAATACGGAAATACCAATTCGAATACCGATGTTTAGCAAAAACTCAGCATATAGCCCAACCCTGGACCCGGTGTCATAAATATAAGCCTCTACAGAATAGAATAATATCCTACTACATAATCTGTCTAAATGTCTGAAATGCGGAATATAAAAGACAAGGATAAGAGGAAGAGTCAACGGCTGTGAACGCCATGCAGCTACCTCAATTCTCCCGAATAAGCAAGCTTGTTGATCACTGAATGTCTACTCAGCCTGTGAAGAAGGACCTAGATCTGCACACATGGTGCAGGGAGTAAAGTGAGTACTTCCAACTCAGTGGTAATAAAAGTAAATAACACTGAAAGTATAAAATCCCAAAAGGGCACAGATAATGCTATCTCAAGCAGTAAAACCAAATAAACAGTAGAAATCCATGAAACATAGCAAGACATTCTCTTGAAAGGAATCAAATAAACAAGAATACACAAGTAGGGTCGGCCGTTGTTTACATGATCGGTCAGCCATTGTTACCTGACCAAAGCGTGTTTCAGTGTCATTGTTACCACTAGTCAGTCATTGTTACCTGACTGGTCTGTCATAGTTACCTGACCGAAACACGTATGATAGTGTCAATGCTACCACTTCCCATTTCAAAGGGGTACCGCGCACTCACTGTGGGTGTGCAGACTCTGGAGGGGCTCCTACAGCCCAAGCACTATCAATAAGGCCTGAAAGCCTGAATAGTATCAACACGAGGCCTGAAAGCCTGCTCACAATACACTCGAGGCCTGAAAGCCTCCTCACGGAACACTCGAGGCTTTAAAGCCTCATCACAGAACACTCGAGGTCTGAAAGCCTCCTCACATCACTCTTCATGCCCTCACATATCTCACATATGGCCCTCGGCCTCAATCAGTCCAAAATAGTCAAAAAGCCTCTCGGGCATCAGTAAAACAATAATACTCAGCTCAACAATAGTTCGAATATCAGTTAAAACTCCATGTTGAGTAAAATATAGCTGAGTTCATGAAATAGTGTAAATCACATGGACTAAGTTCAAATAATATTTCAAATAGTGAGGGAAACTGTGATGATAGTTCATAAAGAGTTCAAACAATCGACAATAAGCCCCAAGTATGGCAATGAACCCAAGTCATAATGATAACAACAAATCATTTACAAATACGTGGTAAAAACCAACAACCGGGACGGACCAAGCCACGATACCCAACAGTGATCTACCCCACGCTCAGGTCCAGCTTGCAACTCACCTCAACACAGCACTAAGATGTGCAAATTCGGGGTTTTAAACCCTCAGAATATCATTCACAAGTATTACTCGCCTCTAGTCGGCTGATAATCTAGCTTGCCAAGTCTTTCCCTCTCAATTCTACCTCCTCGCGTATAGAATCTGATTAAAACCATAAGGGATACGTCACAATAGGCCAATAAACCACAACCCAATCGAAAAGACTCGAAAGACAACAAAAACCACGAAGTTGGCAAAACCCGAGCCCCTGACCCACTTCTTGAAAAATTACGAAATTCATATTTCCGAAATCCTCGTCTCACCATGAGTCCGTACATATAAAATACACAAGAATTGGAGTCCATTTGACCCCTCAAATCATCACTTTAGACTCTCTTAGGCTTCAAGCCATAAGCTCCATTTTTACCCTTTGATTCCTCCAATTTTCAGTGTTTTAATCCTTGTTTTTATACCATAACAACATTATTTGAGGTTACAAATACATACCTAATGGAATATCCTTCGAAATCTCTTCAAATCGCCCAAAATCGGCTCTTACTGAAGTCCCAAAATGTTTTCTAACTTTTGAAATTCGAAGACACTGTTTCATTAAACCCTTATGCGATTTTCGCTTCTGCGGTCCCGCTTCCGCTTTTGTGGGACCGCTTCTGCGGCCTTTAGACCGCTTATGCGGTTTCACTTAAACCCACTATGACCACTTCTGCGGTCTTAAACCGCTTTTGCGGTCGCCGCCTCTGCGATCCACTTGACCGCTTCTGCGGTATCATCAAAAATCCCAGGACCGCTTCTGCAGTGTCCGCTTCTGCGGAAACTCTTCCGTTTTTGCGAAAATACCAGCCCTTCTCCAGGACCGTTTTTGCGACCAATTAGCCGCATCTGCGGAACCGCTGTTGCGGTCCTTTTTCCGCAGATGCAGAAATACCAGAAGCTTCAAATACAGACCTGTTGCAAAACTTCAAAATTCCCGATTAATCATCCGACATCACCCCGAGGCCCCCGGGACCTCAACCAAAAGCACCAAAACATCCAACAATCTTATACAATCTAGTTCCAATCATCAAAACACGTCAAACAATGTTAAAACCAATAACTTACATCGGATTCAAGCCTAATTTTCACCAAAACTTCAGAAAAGCACATTCAGCCAAAAACCCGACCAAACAACGTCCGAATGACCTAAAAATTTGTAGACATATCCAAAATTACCTAACGAAGCTGCTGCAACTCTCGGAATTCAATTCTGATCCTAGGATCAAAATCTCACCTACCAACTGGAATTCGTCAAATTTCCAACTTTGCCAATTCAAGCCTAATTCTACACCGGACCTCCAAATTCGATTCCGATCGCGAACCACCGAAATTCACATCCGAGCCCTCCAACCATGTAGTTAACTTTCGGTTGACTTTTCTACAACAACCTTCCTTCTAAGAGGCTAATTGCCTCATTTTCATCCAAAACCAACCTAACTCTATCTGATCAACTCTAATACCTATATTGAAACATGAAGCAACACAATAAGGGTGAAACGGGGCGGTAACTCACGTGACAACGGGCCGGGTCGTCACAAATGCTTTCAAATATTTCAGTAATAGATTTTACTATTAGTTAACTACATGTATATTTTAAAAGTGGTCAATTTTAGTCCAAATTATTAAGACAAAGAAGCCCAAAGAAATTAGTTGGAGGAGGAAAACGGTCATTCAAATGCGGCCTAATATATCTAGCCCATAGTCATTCTAACTAGTCCAATAATGACCCACAAAATTTCCTCCAATTAATTTAGTCCATTTGTATTCAAAGCCCACTCCTTAATAGCCCAGAAAACACACTCAACAACCCAGTATTCCTATAATCTAAAGTTGCCCAACTAAACCTAACCCTAGATCATTTTCTCTATAGCAGCCACCCTCTCTCATTCCTCTATCTCCCATGGCCATTATTAGCAAAGCTCCCAAAGTTTTTCAAACCCAAGTCAGTAATATTTCACCATTTTTGTACAAGTCTTGTTAACTCTATACGCACCTCTCCAACGTCCTCCTCTCCATCTCTGCCACAAGATTTAGTCAAGCACAAAAGGCCAAAGAACTCTTAAGTAAATCAGATTTCTTTCTGCATATTTCAGAGGTTTGACTCTCAAACGACTACGTTTCAAAGACTGAAGCAGAACCCGTGACCCCTTTTTTTTTAATTTCAAATCCTCTTAGAAATCGAACCCTAGATCGATTTTGCCTATAAATACTCCTAAAAAACCTTCAGCCAAAGGATCTTTTAAGTGGGAAAAAAATAGACAAGTTAACCACAATCGGAATCAATATGATTTCTGTCAAAAATACTTTGAAAATTTAGCTCTCTGTGGTCTCTCGGTTCAGTTCGCTCAAACTAGTTTTAGATTCGATTTCATCTATGAGGGAGTAGATCTGAAACTTCTCAAGCTTCTGTTCACTCCACCACATAAGGTTAGTCTTCGAGTTTTTCCCATCATTTCTTTAATCTCTGTAATGATCCGACCGGTCGTTTTGAGCTCTAGTGTATCGTTCAGTAGTTGGAAGTCATGAATAACTTCATTTTAGGTATATTGACTTGTGCGTATGGTCAGAGTTGAATTTCGGGAAATTCGGAGTCAAATTGGAAAGAAAATTTTCATTGCGCCAGCCTTAAGTTGAAGAAAATGGCTAAGATTGAAATTTTGAGTAAACGACCTCGAAATTGGGATCTGAAAGTTTCAGTAGGTTCGTATGATGATTTCAGACTTGGGCGTATGTTCGAATTTGGTTTTGCATAACCCGAGAGCATTTCGGCGTATATTATGGAAGTTAGTATTTTAGAAGAATTTTATAAATTTGAGTTGGAAGGCATTTTAGTGTTATAGATATTCGTTTGGGATCTCGAGTCTGGGAATAGCTCCGTATGGTAATTCTGGAGTTGGGAGCATGATCAGAATTGAATTCGGATGTCCAGAGGTCATTTTGAAGTCATTTGGCTAAATATAGAAGTTTTAAGGTTTTTGAGAAAATTCGACCGAAAGTGGAAATTTTGATATCGGGGTCGGAATGCGATTTCGAAAGTTGGGGCAAGTCCGTAATGTCGAATGTGACCTGTGTGCAAAATTTGAAGTCATTCGAACTAGTTTTGGTATAGTTTGAGACACTTAGTCTCTTTTAAGGAAGCTTACGTTGGAAAAGTCAACCAGATATTGACTTATGTGTTAGAGGGCTCGAAATGCAAATTTTATAGTTCGGATAGCTTCATTAGGTGATTTGGGACTTAGGAGTGTGTCCGAAATATTTTTTATGATGACCGGTGTAGAATTAAGCTTGAATCGGCAAAGTTAGTATTTTGCCGAATTCTGGTTGATAGGTGAGTTAAAAGTTACAAAGTTCATAGGCTTGAATCTGAGGTGAATTTAGTATTTTTGCATTGTTTTCGGTGATTCGAAGGGACAACTAAGTTTGTGTCATATTATGGGACTTGTTAGTATACTTTGTTGGGATCCCATGAGGCTCGGATAAGTTTTGGAAGAGTTTTTGGAAGATTTTTGCCGTTTTGAGCATAAGCTTGTAATGATCTAAAGGTTCATTTTTAGTTCTAGAGATCCAAATTTGATTTCGAGACTTCCGAAATTTTGATAATGAATTATAGGACTGATCTGGAAATTTTGGTTTAATTTCATCAAGTCGCGATTGGGTTTTTGACGCGAAATGTGAGTTAATTGTTTGACGAGTGAAATGAGTAGCACACTGGGCAAACGAGCTCCTAATTGAGTTTCGATTAAAGGGTTGTGTTCGTATTATTATTTGTGACTCATAGGAACAAGAATCGTCTAATTCCGAGGTCGTATGACGGATTTAGAGCCATTTTAGTGGAACAAAAACTGCTGCAATTTATTTGGGTAGCTGCTGTGATTTTTAGCAGCAGTGAACAGTACCCGCGGGGGTGAACGGTGACCACGCTCGTGAATAGTACCCCGTGAACTGTACCAAAATTTTCTGGACAGATTTAAGGTCCAACAGTCCGGGTTTGGTCATTTTTTTTGACTTCCAAGCTCGGATTTTGGGTGATTTTTAGCAAGAAATAATGGGAAATCTTTAGGTAAGTCACTTGTGATTATTTCTACTCCATAATATTGAATTATAATCGAATAATCCGACTAGATTACATATTTTTTTGGAGTAAATTGAGGATTTAGGCCTATGGATTTGAAAATAAAATTTGAAGATTTGAGGGGACATTTGAACTCCGATTTTGGTGAATTTGATATGTACGGATTCGTGGCGAGACGAGGAATCCGGTGATGTAAATTTCGTAATTTTTTGAGAAGCAGGCCCGACGTTCGGATTTTGCTAGTTTCGAGATTTTTGCTATTTCTCGATTGTTTTCGATTGGGTATTGTTCCCTTATCATATTGTGAAGTATTCGCTCTAATTTTGGATAGATTCGACGCGTGTGGAAGCCGATTTGAGGAGCAAAGGCGTCGGGAGCTAGAGATTTTACCGGTTCGAGGTGAGTAATGATTTTAAATGATGTCATGAGGGTTTGAAACCCCGGATTGCACAACGTACTGCTATGTTGAGATCAGACATGCGTTGTATGATGAGCGCGGGGTCATTTACAATTGGAGATTGTGACTTGGTCCATCCCGGTTGATATTTTACCGTGTATTTGATAAAAAGTTGTTGTTTTCACCATAATTTGGGCTTATTGCCATATTTGGGCTTCGTGCCATTTATTTGAAATCCTTTTGTGAATTTCCATCACTATTTTTTCTCACTAATTGAAATATTATTTGAACTCAGTCCAATTGAGTTATACTATTTCATGAACTCAACTACATTTATACTCAACTTGAGATTTAAATGATATTTGTAATGTTGTTTGAGCTGAGCACTATTGTTTTACTGATGCCCAAGGGTATGATTATTTTCTAGACTGATTGAGGCTAAGGGCCATATGTGAAGATATGCTGAGTGATGTGAGGAGGCTTCCAAGCCTCGAGTGTTATGTGAGGAGACTTTCAGGCCTCGAGTGTGATGTGTGAAGGCTTTAAGGCTTTTTGATATTGCGCTTGGGCTGTCGGAGCTCCTCCGGAGTCTGTACACACCCCCAGTGAGCGCAGGGTACCCAGGTAAGTTGGGAGTGGGCCCGAGAGGCCGATGTCGTGTTTTGTGAGTTGGGAGTGGGCTCGAGAGGCCGATGTTTTGTTTTGGTGAGTTGGGAGGGAGCCCGTGGGACTGATACTGTGCTGAGAGTTTGTTATGGAGCCCCGAGGGGCAAGTTTCTGATTATTCCTTACTTGTTGAAATTAATTATCTTCACTGTTTTAAAAGCAATTTATCCGATACTCCACGGTTTATTGTATAATTGATTTTACTGCTTGAGATAGCGTTAATTGTGCCTTTATGAGATTTCATGTTTTCAGTCATTATTTATTCTCATTACTCAATGAGTTGGAGTACTCACTTTACTCCCTGCACCTCGAGTGCAAATGCAGGTATTGATCACCCGATAGCGAGATATTAGCTGATTGAAGGTATTGCTATTGTAGCTGAGCAAGGTGACCGCCAGCGTTCGCGGCACCGGACATTGTCTTTAGAATTTCAGAATTTAGTTTTGTATATTATTGCCCCTGTAGTTGTGTTCAAGTTTTCTTTAAATGCTCGTGACTTGTGACACCCCGGTCGGGTTATGTTGGGTTGTAAACACTAGTTATTATTATTGTCGTTAAACTGTATTTATTTATGCATTTATGTTAAATAATTGTTAAAGAGACAATTTGGGTTAGTTGGCTGGTCATGTCTTCACGAGAGACGCCGTCACGACTAGATTAGGAAATTGTGTCGTGACAATCTCCTTCTGGAATATGAATCGTATTTGTTGCTTGATATATTAAAGAACCTGTTTTGTTCATTTGCTGTTAATAATAATGGTCGTAGCAACTGGTTTTGTCCGAGTTTTGATGTTGTAGATAATATGACTATAGGAGATGATTACTCCCTTAGTTTATACTTCTATTTTTATGTGTTTAAAAGAAAATGTTTCGTTAGTTTATATACATATGCACCTGAAATAAAAAAAAATGCATTAACATGTCTAAATGACTCTTGTGTGCTTATCATTTAAGTTAAAAAGGATTAAGAATACGAACTTATTCCACTGCTTTAGATATCACGTCCTTAGGAACTCATTGTTATAGTTTGAAAGACATTGAGTTAAGAAACTTGGTATGGTTTCATGCTTTAAAGATTCTGAGAGTTATTGAAAGGAATTTGTTTGTTAGATACCATGACTTAGGATTTCACTATGATATGAAGGTTCTTAAGTTTTCTTGTTTTAGCTTTTATAAAATGAGTGTTTACATGGTATGACTATTTAAAACTTTGGTAAGTATTCTGACATATGACAAAATATTTTAATTGTGTTCCTTAAGTAGTCTTGCTATCTCTCTAAGAGATTGATAATAAATTTCTTGCAGTAGTGTGTATCTTAAATATCCATTTGAAAACATGCCCATAAGGTAGGAAGACATGTATGTTGGTAAAAATATTTTGTATTTAAGACTTGTATCAGAAGTTTGGTTTGATATGTCTACTATAATACTATATGTATTTTATATAAGTTGGTACAAGATACTACATCTACAAGACTCATGTTTGGTTTGCTCAAATAATAATAGAAAATAGCTTTAGCTTCTTTTCTTGTTGTCTTTTAAAAGGGCTTGACTTGTTTAGGAGATATAAGTTGATAATAGTAGTTAAGCACCTAAGATTCATTATTCTTTTAAGTCATAAAGCTGAATATAATCATGTACACATGTTAAGATTTTGTAGCTAGTATCGTTGTTTGCTTAAAATTTATGCCAAATGGGGTAGTATTATTTCAAAGAATCAAGAACCTTTTGAATTCGAATGTATAGCTTTCAGACAGGTTAAATAACTATTTTAACATAGATTTAATCTTCTATTCATATGTTTAGTAGCTCTGCTTTAGGAGTTCATTGAAAATTGCAAGCTTCTGTTAGCTGTTCTTTTTAAAAAATATTGCGCGCAGTCCTTTACATACTTCTGGACTGGATTATCTGTATTTTATCATACAGTTAAATATGAAACTGACTCCGCTAATCATTATTCTCCTATCTTCTTTTGTTCACATGTACCCTTTGGAGCAACCTTGAGTCTCAATGCTAGACTCGTTGGCGCCATGAAGTCATCACCGCTGCACTTCCTATGCAATATTTCTCTTTCGTAGACCTGATTATTCGTGTTGGGTACAGACAAGAAAAATGCCAAAGTTAATTTTGGCCATCCCTAGAAATGAGATGGATTATCATTGTTATTCGACTTTTTATTTTCTATTAACTGTTTTCTTATTACATGTATTTTATTTACAATTATTCTTAATTAATTCTTGCATGAACATGTAAGGGTAACAAATATAGTTAAAATCAGATTGGTAATTCTATTAACGCATAGTTGTCAAATCGTTCTAATGAAATTAGTTCCATTGAATAATGGTTAAATCAATATGTGCTGGTCCTAGTTTTAGTCCAATTAGAAGTTTTTTTTCCTACTAAGCACTTTTCTTATAATACTTAATCTGACTATCTTTTAAACCAATATCATGCTTTGTTTATCTATTATATCTTTTAAACGAATAAAAAATGCATTTGCGTTCTTAACTTTTCTTAACTTCAAGCTTCGACTTCTACGATTTCTTAATTAAATCCTTTTCCCATTTTGGTCCAATGTCCTTTTGGAGTTAAATTCTCAAAATCAAAATTTGAGTCTTCAAAAAAGACATACAACATTTTGGTGGAATATTTTAACTATTGTAGTCTAATGGTCTTACAAAGCTTTAGTTAGATAACACTAAGTCCAAAGGTAATCGCGCCTCATGCGGATCTTGAGGGGCGCCTCACACCTTTCCCTTAAGTTAATTTGAACCCTTACCTTAAAATCTCTTATATTTAGTAGAATTTAATGAAGTTTAACTTTACATATTTAGTTAAAATCGGTGTCCTAATTTACCTTCAAAATAATTAGGTGGCGACTCTTTAATTAGTAATTAATTCAATAATCACCAATATGCTATACTCTAATTTGAACAGGTTAAAATGGGGTATAACACTATGCACTAAGTGTATATATAAATATATATATATATATATACTATGCACTAAGTATAAGTGTATTAGCTAATGTTATATCGAATG